>CAJHQP010000993.1:0-137987 GCA_905132765.1 Moricandia arvensis
ATTTATGGTTTAATAATATTTCCTATTTGAACAAAATAAATTCAACTTGATGGAATTGACTACTATTATGCTGATTGCAAGGAAAATGCATATTTAATCTCATCAATTTTAGTTGTGTTAGATATGATATGAACAAGTGATTTGTATTAAATATAATATTGACGCAATTATAATTAAAAAATTACCTAGATTTTTAAAAGCCTAAATACCGTAACAAAATTTGGTCAACCGTTAATTCATATATTTCAATTAAAGAAAAAAAGATATTTCTTATGAGATTTGAACTTAGACTTGTTAGTTGTTAACTTTTTAACGAGGCTCTTAAACTAGTAAACTACAATAACTAAAGTAAACTTTTGAAATATTATTACAAAATTGAAATTATATATATTATAATATTTCTTCATCTTGAAACCACTAAACTAGAGACATGAATCTGCAGTTTGAAGCTATGAATTTCAAAATGAAGCCTTGTTAAAAACTATGCTCTATCGATTTCAAATTCAATAAATTTTCAAGTCATCCTGCTGAAAAAAACATTTTTAGATGATTCAGTTACGCTAGAGAAGCGCTTAGATGCAATTGAGACATTGAAGAAAGAAACCAAGTTTAGGAAGATGATGATTTCTTTCCTTTCCGGGTGCTTTTGAGAGTTTTAGAAGCGTGTGGAAGATTTTCTGTTGTCTCAAGTCGGTTTCTACGAAAGTTCTGAATGAGATGTTTGGTACAAAATTTGATCAACAGTAACTTAAATATTTTGATTAAAAAATAAAATAAAAATTTATTCCTTATGAAACTTGAAACTAGACTTGTTATTTGTTACCCTTTTAACCAGACTCTAAACCACTAAATTAAAATAAAATTTTGAAATATTGTTACAAATTTAAAATTATATATACCATGATGTTTTTTCATCATCTCCAATTGAATATTTTTTGTGTAATGGAACATAAAATTTAGAATCAATGCGAATAGAGATCGGCCCAGTCCTCATATCTAGAACACATTTAAAAACTATCGAAAGTAGAAAAAGAAAAACAAGTTCTTAATGTAAATATAATTTTCAAGATCGATACTTCATAGGTATCATCATTGATATCTGAATGAGAAATGAGAAGAAAGAGTGAAAATGTTTGTATGTGGATCTGTTTTTATTGCATGGATATTTTTAAAAAAAAAATTGAGTAAACATGATCTTTTCAAAATCCAGTCTTATGAGTAAAAATATAGAAAATTTACTTTTCAGTAACAATAAAATTTGATAGAATTACAAAATTAATTTTAATTAGACTTCTTGAATATCAAATGATTTGAATAGAATTTTAAAAATTTCAAATCAATAATAATGGATTTTACTAAGATTTTTAAAATCCATAAACCAATTTCCATAAAATCTGGAATTTTTTTATAATTTATCTAAGATAACAAAAGATTTGAATAGAATTAAAAAAAATTCAAATAAATAATAATGAATTTTACTAAGATTTTTTAAAAAAAATCCATTAACTATGAAATATCAAAAATCATCTATAATTTTACTACCAATGATCCCCCCACCCCCCCCCCCCCAAAAAAAAACTTGCTTTAAAAAGTTCATATAATTGTTTTTGAAGTAGAATCAGGTTCAGGTGTATTTAACATGGTTACTTGTGTCGGATCATAGTTTTTAAATCATGTTCACTCAAATTACTTGCTGACAAGGGTGCAAATGCCTTATTTAATCCTCTTCCATTAAATGAGTGAAGCAGAGATATTAATGGGCTTTAACAGAAACGACTAAGCCCAAATTAATTATAAAACTAAACTTCGACTAGTTTAGCTGACTTCTTCAGACAAAAGACAGAACCTGCAAATGCGAGGAACAGAGAGATACATACGATCTCTGAGATAGTCACTTTGTAATCATTAGATGAACCAGACAACATGGACATTCAAATCTTTTCGAGACCTTCTTCTGAAATGCGTTGCGGAGAGAGATCTCTTCACAGGGAAAACCCTCCACGCTCGCTACGTGAAATCACTCGTAGTTTCTTCCACTTACCTCTCGAACCACTTCGTGAACCTCTACTCCAAATGTGGACGCCTCTCCTCGGCACGAGCCGCTTTCGACTCCACGGAACAACCCAACGTCTTCTCTTACAACGTGATCGTCAAAGCATACGCGAAAGACTCGAAAATCCACATCGCACGCCAGTTGTTCGACGAAATTCCGCAACCAGACACGGTCTCTTACAACACCCTCATCTCCGGGTACGCTGATGCTAGAGAAACTTTCCCGGCGATGATCTTGTTCAAGAGGATGAGAGAGTTGGGTTTTGAGGTTGATGGGTTTACGTTATCAGGGTTGATAGCAGCTTGTTGTGACCGTGTGGGTTTAATAATGCAGCTTCATTGTTTCGCTGTGTCGGGAGGTTTTGATTCTTACTCCTCTGTGAACAATGCTTTTGTTTCGTATTACAGTAAAGGAGGGCTTTTGAGAGAGGCTGTGTCGGTGTTTTATAGGATGGGTGAGTTAAGAGATGAAGTTTCGTGGAACTCGATGATTGTGGCTTACGGGCAGCACAAGGAAGGAGCAAAGGCTTTAGCTTTGTATAGAGAAATGATCTTAAAAGGGTTCAAGATCGATATGTATACGTTGGCAAGTGTTTTGAATGCTGTCACAAGCTTGAATGATCTGATCGGTGGGCGTCAGTTTCACTGTAAGCTAATCAAAGCTGGATTTCACCAAAACTCACACGTGGGAAGTGGTTTGATCGATTTCTACTCGAAGTGTGGAGGTTGTAAGGGTATGTCTGATGCAGAGAAGGTGTTCCAGGAGATTCTGTCGCCGGATTTGGTTATCTGGAATACTATGATCTCAGGGTATTCAATGAACGAGGAGCTGTCTGAAGAAGCTGTGAAGAGTTTCAGACAGATGCAACGTATTGGACATAGACCCGATGACTGCAGTTTTGTCTGTGTCACAAGCGCTTGTTCGAATCTTTGCTCTACTTCTCAAGGTAAGCAGATTCATGGCTTGGCTATCAAGTCACACATCCCTTCGAATCGAATCTCTGTGAACAACTCCTTGATCTCCATGTATTATGAGAATGGCAACCTGCAAGACGCGAGGCGAGTGTTTGATCGTATGCCAGAGGTTAATGCTGTAACGTACAACTGTATGATCAAAGGCTTTGCTCAGCACGGGCGTGTGACAGAGGCTTTACTTTTGTACCAACGCATGCTGGACTCTGGTATTGCACCTAACAACATAACCTTCGTAGCCGTTCTTTCTGCTTGTGTGCACTCAGGTAAAGTCTCCGAGGGTCAGGAATACTTTAACACCATGAAGGAGAGGTTCAAGATTGAACCAGAAGCTGAGCACTACTCTTGTATGATTGATCTTTTGGGACGAGCAGGGAAGCTAGAAGAGGCAGAGAGATTCATAGATTCAATGCCGTTTAAGGCAGGCCCTGTAGCTTGGGCCGCGTTACTTAACGCTTGTAGAAAACACAAAAACATAACTCTTGCGGAGAGAGCAGCTTATGAACTTATGGCGATGAAACCTAACACTGACACACCATATGTGATGCTAGCAAACATGTATACGGATGCAGGCAGATGGGAAGAGATGGCGGCGGTGAGGAAACTGATGAGGTCGAGAAGGATAAGGAAGAAACCAGGGTGTAGTTGGATAGAAGTGAAGAAGAAAGAGCATGTATTCGTGGCCGAAGATTGGTCTCACCCAATGATACGTGAAGTGTGTGAGTATTTAGAGGAGATGATGAAGAAGATGAAGGAGCTTGGGTATGTGATGGATAAGAGATGGGCTATGGTGAAGGTGGATGAGGCAGGGGAAGGTGAAGAAGAGATGAGGTTAGGACATCACAGCGAGAAGCTAGCCGTGGCTTTCGGGTTGATGTCGACAAGAGATGGAGAGGAGATAGTGGTGAAGAAGAATCTGAGAATATGTGGAGATTGTCACAATGCGATCAAGTTCATGTCTGCTGTTTCAGGTAGAGAGATTATTGTAAGGGATAACCTTAGGTTCCATTGCTTTAAAGATGGCAAGTGTTCGTGTGGTGATTATTGGTAATGACGAATGATTTAAATCATTAGGGAAAATTGTGTCTGACGGATACAACAATGAAAGACAAAAAAAACTGACTTGTTACAAAATACAAGGAGAATATCGCTTACGCTATTTTTTGTTTCGCGAGTGGCTCTACGTGTGAATATGCTTTAGTGTGGGGGCTTGGTGGTGGCTGGTTAATGTAATGGCTTGAGGTGGAAGACTTGGCAGGCTGGTTTGTATAATCCTTTGGAAACAGCCTGTTCAAACTTCTTGCTTGGTGCTTCGTTTTCTTCTAAGGATGTCTGGACGAAGAATCGGTTCCACCATGATGCGCTACGCATTTTAGCCTGCAGTAAAAAAAAGAGTGCTGGTATGAAGTCTTGTATACTTGTAGTCTCTGTTTTTTGAATGATGTTGTCAAAGATTGAAATCTGTCATATAAGCATGTGCTAAATGCAATTTTCAAGCGTCAAGGTGTTTGAGTCATGAAGAGACTTACGGCTAACTACATAAACTATGCTAATGCCACTTATGAACTAACGAGGAAGGAGAAGTAAACTTACGGGACGACCGAACTTAGACAATTCAGCAACTTTAGCTCTCTGCTGACCAGGGAGACCTAGAAAGTGTAAGTTCAAAGAGTTAGAAACCAAACTCGAATGAAAACATTTGTTATTCTCAAGTCTGAGGCTACATTACCTGCAAAAAGAACTACACCATCTGAAGCGACTCTTGCAAGTTCAGGCACGGTCTTGTTCAGGTACTTGGGAGAGAGATAATCTAGAGCATCAGACACGATCACAAGAGAGAAGGATTTTGCGCGGTAAGGAAGAGGGAACTTGATATCAGCGACACGTACAAGGCCTTTGCTGACAAGACTCTTGCAGTGAGAATCAGCATCCTCAATGTCATAGGGTTCGACACCCCATGCTTCAGTCTCATCTTCTTTCAAGAGACTGGAAACCACTGAGCATGTCTCAGGGCCTACGTGCAGAACCTTGCGCATCCCATCTCCATAAGCCTTCTTAAGAACAGAAACAGCTCTTTGGACTTCTGCTGTGCAAGAATAATCACCTGCGAGTTCATAACAAATGCATTCAATAAGATGGCTCAATGCAGAGGAAGGCATTTTAGAATATTTCGAAGCAAATGGAATGAAAATGAGAACAAGGGTTACCTGTAACTTTGCTGACTTCTTTGATACTTTTAAAGATTCCTGTATTAAAGAAAAATGAGAAGATTCACTACTTGAGCTGTACATAAAGCAAAAAGACTTACTTATACATTAAGATGATCATACACATACCCGGACCACTGTAAGCATAACCTATGAGTAGGCAAGCCCCCTGGAAATTAAAAAAAAAAAGATGAGAAACAATTAACTTTTAGATAAAACAATGAAGATATATACATCTAAGAAGCAGACAAAAGCATACCACAAGAACAAGGCAAATAGATAAAAGAGGAGAAGATCGAGACTTGGAGTGCAAAGCTCCAGCAAAAGGGAAGCTTCCACCATCTCCTACACGCCGCGTTGAACCTACTTGTCTTCTCGCCATTACTAACAAAAGCTAAAGCTTTTCAATCTATAAAGCACAAAAAAACAACACTAAGTTAGATTTACCATAGACTGAAAATCCATAAAATACATAGAACAAGTCTCAGTCTCCAATGATCTCAACATTGAATAGCATACGAAACAAACACATTAATCGAATATCCTAAGCTAATTCAAGATCCAATACAACCAACCATCAACGTAGAAACAGATCCATGAAAACAAAAAACAAATAAACATTCAAATCCATCAGATTCCACCACAAAATTAGCTGCGTTCGTTGTCCAGTTTTAGCAACATCTTAGAGAAACATCGCCATTAACAATGAATTTCAATAGACACAAATCAGATTACCCATAGATCCATCAAACAACTAGCACAACAAAGGAATTTGTGCGAGACCCAATCGAGAAGAAAAAGGAGAAGAGAAGGAAGAAGAAATGAATCTACCTCTTGGATCAATATGTTAAGAGGATGAACAAAGGTGTGTTTGGGATCTAAGATCTCAGATCCGAGAAAATGCGCCTTTTTAACACCTCACACTTCAATTTACTAAAGGGAGAAGAAGAAGCTTCGCAAGTGTTATTGTCACTGCAATCTCGCTATCTTCTTATTTATATATTACAAGCGTCTTCAAAGCGCGTATGGCTAGGACGCGCTGTCAGAAAACGACGTCGTAGTGACGGCCATTTAACAAAGCTTTTAGCCACACCTCTTGCCGCTTTTTCAACATCTAAACGGCACACACTTTATTAATTTATTATTGAAAAAATAGTTTTTATTTGACTCACGATTTTATATATTCACTAATATTTTAAAATATTTTCTTTTATATTATCTATTTTTTAGTATAAAAAAATTTTTCATTCGAAAAAGTATATCGGATACTTAATTAGAATAGAAATGCATTTATACAAATATTATGATATTAATGAGAATATATATATATATATATATTTATACATGTAATTTTTTTTTAAAAAGATTATATCTTGAAGTGTTCAATTTTAAACTAAAACTAGAACTTGACCCGCGTCTATGCGCAAGTGTTTGATTTAACTTGTGTTCAACGTAAATTTATAAACTGTTGGCTTTATAAAAAAAATTCATATATATTTTTTATGTTTTGTAATTTATAAATAGAGTAAAATATTATATTATAATATGGAAAATTGCCAAAATACCACTTTCCTTATATCACTTTTCAAAAATACCTTAATCACTTTTACCCTTGTTTTTTAAGAGGAAAAAACACACTTATAATCATTGGGTTAATTAATCTAAGACTTAGGGTTTAGAGTTAAGGGGTGGTGTAGGGTGGTGTAGGGTGGGGTAGGTTTTAGGAATTTAAAATTTAGGATTCTAATTAATTTAAAAAAAATTTACTCTCTAAAAAAATGATATTTTTGAAAATGCCTCTTTAATGAAGGTAAAAATGAAAAGTGGTATAAGGAAAATGGTATTTTTAAAAATTCTCTTTATAATATAGATGTTTAAAAATATTTTTTTATTTGTACATAATATTATATTGAAAATTTATAACTTGATGGAATTTGATGTAATTGTACTATTCATATATTAATTTGTAGTTTTTTGTTGAAATAAAACAACATACTAAAAAAAATTAATGGTTAATATATAAATATCGATTTGGTTAGATAAGCTTTGGAATTGTACTTGTTTAATTTAAATTTATTTTAAATGTAGTGACAAAATCTATAAATAAAAAGATATAAAAAATACTTAATTTATTATAAATACAAAAATTAAATTTGTAAATAACAAAAAGAAAAAAATTATATTGCTTTCCATATTTTAAAAAAATTCTCATTCATATTGTTATTCATATTTCCAAACAATACCAAAAAATTCTTTGGTTTTAATAATATAGATTCTATCAATTTATTGTATTTTTACTTCATCTAATATTACTACTCTTAATTTATCAAATATTAATTTATTAGTTTATAAAGTTTCTATTATATAGTTTTCATTGTATTAGTATAGAAAACAGTCAAACACAGAAATTTGAGACAGGCAAAACTAATGTTCAGCTGCAAACTCTTCGTCATCTTTAAAAGATGGTCTCCATTTACGGCTCTCAAAATCGCTCCTTTCCACTATTGTCTCAGACTTACGCTTCTCATCCTCACTATTCAACTTTTCATCAATAAGATACATCAACTCCTTTAAACCAACTCCTGTCAATGCAGAAACTCTCACATCTGGTTCATTCTTCTGCGCAGCATCTACTTTAGCAACATCCGGGACTTTCCATAGCTCAGAGTCGCTGACATTTTCATCTTCAGACAGTAGCCACTCATCAGAGTCATCTTCTTGCTTTTGGATTTGGTCTTCATCGACTGTTGTTTCAAAAGATGCTTCAGAAGTTTCTTCAGCTATTGAATCTTCGCTTAACTCAGCTTCTTCTTCTCCTTTGCCATCATCTAGATAATTCATGTCTTCTTCTTCCTCTTCTTCTCCTTCATAATCAATCTAACAAAAAATCAGAGTGTTAAAAAATGGGGGCTGCTAACTTATACTTCAAGATAGATCGTTTAATGAAAAAAATCTTACTTTATTCCAGACTTCAATCATATTCTTAAGCTTCTCTTCTGGTACTCCAATTTGATTTAGGACATGGAACACTGTTGAACGATGCTCCTCGATATTTGGAGCTGTCGAATCAACTACATGCTGCAAGGAACAAATGATACATCAAGGCCAAGATTGCTAAGCTTCTTCACTTTTAAATGTAATATGTATTTAGTTCTTTACCAGAAGTAGATCAGCTTCTACAACTTCTTCCAGAGTCGATTGAAATGCTTCCACCAACTTCAAAAAAGACACCAGCCAAGAAAACGAAAGTGAAAATCAAAACACTTAAAAACTAAAGATGAAATAAAAGTAGGCATCATCTATCTATTACCTGTATAGGAAGATCCGATATGAACCCAACAGTGTCACTAAAAAGCACTTTCCTTCTGAATAACATCAACTCATACGATTCAACAGTAGTTCCGTAAAGTTTTAACCAAGTTCCTTGACGCATATCAACCAACTTACCCAGAAGGAAGAATGGCATTCTTGAGAGTGGGATCTAAAGTGGCAAACAATCTACAGAAGCCAGACCAAACATTAGAGTTCAGTTTCAAAAGATAGTTTGAAAGCATTTTGTATTATACCGCTCATTGCAGTAGAGAGCAGTCCTTGTTAAAGCACTTGTCAATGTTGATTTTCCCTAACAGGCAAAAAAAGACAGGAAGTAGGTTAAAAAACAGTTAGGTTGTGGCTGAGATTCCTTGGGAGAGGACAAAACACTTACAGCATTTGTGTAACCAACGACAGCAATGGTGGCTAAACTTTTACCCGCTAAACCAGCTTGTCTCTTACGTGCAGCACGTTGCAATAGCCGTGTTCGTTGGGCTTCTTTAATTTGGGATAACAAGCGAAGCCTCCGGTCTGCTATTCTGGTAGATCAAGATTATGCGAGGACCAAAAATGTAAGAAAAGAGAGCCATGAACATTATAAAAGTAATATGAGTTCGGTTAACCTTCGGCGTTGGAGCTGAAGCTCAGTTTCTCCTGCACCACCGACGAAACCAGCTCCCTTACTTGCCGCTCTCCTGTAAAATGATTTCATAACAAACAATCTCATCAACGTACCAACAACCAAAAAGATAGCAAGTTAAGAACACTCACCCTCGTGCACTAACAACTTCAGCTTCTCCAAACTGCCCAAAAGTCTGACGTCCATCAGTGCCACGCACTCGAACCAGCCTGCTCTTTTTGTACATCAGAGCTGCTAACTCAGCCTGTGAATGAAGAACCAAACAGTTAACAATCAAACTTCCTAATGAGTAAAAAGAAGGATCGTTATCGTCACAGTACCTGGAGTTTTGCTTCCTTGGTATGCGCATGAGCATTAAATATTTCGATTATAAGTCCTACACGATCTAGTACTGGTTTCCCCCATATTCTCTGAAAAAATCAAATGCAAAGAGACAACAATTATATTGAACAGAAGGGAAACAAAACTATTGAACAGAAGGGAAACAAAACAAAGAAAAACTTCAGGTCTTGTGGGTTACCTCCAAGTTACGTTGTTGAATTGCTGACAAAATGGCGTTTACGAAAACAGCATCAACTTCTTCTTCCTGAGTATCAAGAGATTGTAACAACATGATCCAACGTTTCATTACATAAACCAAGAAAACAAAGATTGATATTTAGCTGCATGCCTTGGAATCTTCAGCATTAAGATGGCATTTGATGTTATCAACAGTCCCAGACCCGAAATAAGTATCTAAAAATAGAAAAAACCACTTTACTCATCAGTCTCACAGGAATTTCATCGAACACTTGGAAGGCATGATTCTTGCTACATCAAAACACAGACCTACGCGTGGTTTAGACGACCTAGCAACAGGGTTTTGGACAACAACGTGAGAAGGCAACTCCTTGTCGAAGAAATCGGATTCGAAGTATCCATATCTCTGTTCTTCAAGCGAATTCGCGAGGCAGAGCGCTTCGTTAAGCTTGGCCTGGAGAAACTTAGGTGGAGTTAGACGAGGCTGGACAAGGAAGAGCTTAGGTGTGCTCGACGGATCTTTGGGGTACAGCAAAACGGATTCTTTTAGAGCCGGGGATTCTTCTTCGGTCGCCTTTGGCGCGTGCCGCTTCGAAGACAATGGAGAAGAGAGGACGCGAGTGGTTAAAGGAGACAAAGGAGGAGAAGATGATAATTGCGCTTTGGAACGGAGATGGTCCCGAGCTAGAGACAGTATCCTCAACATCAAGAGACGATGGAAACGACGATACTCTGCGTCAAATGGAGAAGGGGCGGTATTAGAGAGAGAATAAGCAAACGGAGATTTGAAGCTTTTGATGTTTCACTCGCTGGACGATTTCAAAACAGACCTTACTGTGTTTTGTCTTAATTCAGAAGTATCAAATCTGATCGTCGTCGGAACAGAACAGTGCTTATCTTCTCGTCTGCCGAGTATTTGGTTTGTCTATTTCGGTTTTTCGTAATCTAATTTTAAACCAACTTCCGGTTTACTCGTTACACATAAATGCTAGTGGTTCGGAGGAAAAACAACCGGGATATATACTAACTTCCTGCCCACTGCCCAGCCTGCGAGTTTGGTTACAACCGTTCGTTTGGTTTGGATTATTCGGTTAGTTAGGTTCGGTATTCAGTTAACAAAAAGTTATCTAATTAACCAAAGTTTTCGGTTCAATCTCTGTTAATTTTTTAGGATTTTTTATTAAATTTAATTATTTTGGTTCAAAATTTGATAAAATCAATTTGAAATTTTGTTTAAAATTGGTATGGTTTGGTTGTAATTTTTTAGGAAGATGTAAAATTGAAATCATTTCTAACCAAACTAAACCATTTTTAAATGTACCAAACTCATAACCAAATTTGAACTGAAAACCAAAAATTTGGTTTGGTTCGGTTCGGGTCGAAATCCCAACCCTACCTCCTGCAATGGAATCAAGCCCTTAATCATCATGAGAAATAAAGAAACAGTGATGGCGCAGGTTTATGGAGAAAGAGACCTGCAACTTTATATCTTATCAAAGAGACCAAACAAAGAACAAAATCGAAGTAATGTAATGAAACAAAGCGAATAAGACATGAAGAGCGTTTGAAAATTTGTGGTAATAATGTCAAAATGCATTAGCTCTACTTCTTTCACCTCCCCACTTATGTTTATTACGATCACCTGTTCCTTTCTTCTTCCCTTCTTTATTCCCTTTAGGTTTAGCTTTCTCTATCAAATCCTCCTCACCTCTCCTCTTATACATCTTAAAACTCATCTCTCTCTCACTTGCCATCTTCATCACCTTCTCTGTTATCTCTGCAGCGATAGTCCTATTGAACAGTTTATTCAATCCTTTCATGAGTTTCACATAAGTATCAGGCTGCGGCATCAAGTCCATCTCCATCATTTCCAGACAATACGAGCACGCCTCCTTCACGTGACCTCTCGCCAACAAAGCATGGATCCATATTGTCCAAGCTGATACATTCAGCTCACAAGAAGAGCTTTTGTTCGATATGCAACTCCAAACATCTTTTGCCATTTCCACCTTATCATCTCTAACAAGAGTGTTCAGCAATGTCTTCAACGTTCCATACTGAGGCGCAGAGAATATTCCTCTGCTTACCATTTCTTTAAAGTGATCGCAAGCTTCAACTAGATAACCTTGGATTGTAAACCCGTTGATCATAATAACAAAGGTATCAGCTCCAGGGCTTAAACCATTAGTAGCTTCCATTTCACTCCATAACCTAACCGCTTCTTTCACTTCTCCTAACTTACAAGCCAATCTGATCACAACATTGTAGATAAGAAGATCTGGATGACAACCTCTCTCCTTCATCTTCTCAATCAACTCCAAACACTCTTCAAACTGTTCCTTCTTCTCATGAGCCACCATTATCTGCATATAAGTCACCTGCGACGGCACAACTCCTTTCTTCCTCATCTCATCTAACACACTATAACCCTTATCAACCATCCCCCACTTACAGAACCCACTAATCAACGCGGTGTAAGTCACTATATCAGCCTCACATCCATACCTCTCCATCTCAACAAAAACCCGCATCGCCTCATCCATCCTCTTCTCCATCTTACACAACGCCTGGATCAAAACCGTGTAACAATTCGCATTCGGCTCAAACCCTCTCCTCCTCATATCCTTCATAAGATCATAAGCATCCGCCATTTTACCAGCGTGAGCATAGCCACTCAGCAAGTTAGTGAACACAACAATGTCAGGCTCAATCCCTGCTTCCTTCATCTGAACCAAAACATCTTTAGCTTCAATCAACTTCCCTTCCCTACACCAACCATACAACAAAGAAGTGAAACACCGTAGATTCGGAGGAAACCTCTCTCTCATGTCCTCCAAAACCTTTGAAGCATCTTTAACACTACTGTTCTTACACAAGGCATCTAACAAGCTTCCGAAAACAAACTCATCAGGCTCGATCCCGTACTTTGGCATTTCGTCGAGCACCTCGACTGCTTTCTTCGCCATGTTAGCTGAAGCAAATCTTCGCATCATCACAACGAAGAGCTCAGGTTCAATCAAGTGTGGATTCTCGTTCTTCATCTCTTCGAGTAAGGCCCAGACAGCTCCGAATTGACGCATTTTACTGAGAATCTTCACCATCGATTTGCAGACTTCGTAGCTGTGGCGATAACCAGGTTGCTTCGATGCCCAGAGGAAGAATCTGTAACCTAGATTCCCAGCGTCGCCGCAACGATTCAGCACTTGAACGATTAGCCCGGGTTGAAGATCGATGCTTGATTCGGAAAGAGCAAGCTCCAGCTTCGGAACCCTAGAATGGTAGTTTCGTAATATTCTGTAGATTTTCTCGACGTCGCCGGCGAGTTCATCCTCCTGCTTACCCTCGTATTGGTTATTATTTGTAGAAACCAACGCGGACCCGTTACTTCTCTCCGTTGGCTCCACGGAATCGTGTCTGAGAACTCTGGAAATGTGAAACCTTTTAGTGATGAGATCGATCCGAGAGTTCACATGAGAAGATGGTAAGAGAACAGAGCGTTTGCTGAGGCAAAGACCGAGTATGGTTGAGAATCTGCGCATTTTCTCTGTTTCTCACTCTAAACGACGCCGTTTGGTCTTATAAAGCCGCTTATAGATCACTGATGAGAATAGCTCTCTATGCCTTCAAGGTGTTTGATAAAATAACTGAGAGAGATGAGGTGGCGGCTTGGAACGCTATGATCACTGGTTGCATAGAAGGTGTTAATTACGGAACCAGTAGTCCAGTACCCCAGTTGTTTCGAAAAATACGTAAATGTGGTGTTCGACATGACAAGTTTGGATACGCGATAATATCAGAGTTTAACCATAACGTGGTTCCCTTTGAAGGTTTGAAAAAAATTCTCTAGCTTGCTAGAAACAGAGGTCATGATCTTACCTGATGCATAATCTTAGAACATATATATGTATTTTGAGAACCTCGAAGCTAAAACTCTTCTTTAGTTAGGGTCTTTTTAGTAGTCTTTTGAGCATTTGTGTAAACTTTTTGTCAATGTTGGGAAAGCAGGGTCACGCTTACGTTATCACATGCAATTCAAGGAGACTTTGATAGGTAATGAACTTTAAAACATGTTGTAACGTTTCGATCACCCACGGTTAATGGACTTCGCACGTCCATTCACTCGGTTGTGGATCTTATTCTGTGCGACCGTGCGACGAGCGGTATATTAATTTTTCGGAGGCTCGAAAGTCTTGTTTATTGACCCTCCAATCACCACATGACATTTTTCCATGCTTTGGTCTCACTCACACGATATCGCGAATCACTTCTTGATAAGTCACCTATCGCTTAACTACTCTGATAACTACTCCAGATCAAGCAAGCTCTAGATGTGCTCCCAAAAAGATGAGCATGAAATAGATAGCCAAATTAATTCTTAAGCCTTTTCACATATATCAGAAATTGGGATGTTACAAATGTATTTTTTCTTGAAGTATCAATCAAATGTCCGGAAAGGAGGCTGCGTCATGGAACTCTCTGATCTATTCATGCATACGCGAGACATTGGGAAGGTGAGAACGCGGTTCTTACCTACAAGACGAAGCAAGACACTAAACAGCAGTTCTCTCTATTTCCAGCCACGCCGGTTCAGTGGAAGAGGGACTTGAGATCTTTAACTCAATCTTGATACCCAATGTGGACATTTTTTATGCTTAGTAGACCTTTTTGGTTGAGTGGGTTACCTCGAAGAAGCGGAAAGCTTGTGAAAATCAGCGAGCAGACCGTAGGGTTTTGAGTAAATGTATGGTGGGTTTTGTTTTAGTGCATGTGCTGCTCATCGAGATTTGAAGCTTGGGAAGATGGTTGCTACGTTATTAAGTGATCCATCGGTTTATGTTCAGCTGTCAAATATTTACACTGGGGCTGGTTTGTTGAAAGAAACATAAAAGACTACAAGCCATGAATGATATGATTGGAGCTGTGAAGAGGTTGCAGGTGAATGAGCTCTTGATCTAATCCAGTTTATTACAAAGATTAGGTGGTAACCGGTTGATCGATTTATTAATTTGTATAATCTTGGATTTTTTTATCGTCTAAATTTCCATTAAGGAAAAGAGCTCAATTGGGCAACACAAGCAAAACTTGAAAAAAAACAGTCCCAACGACTATAATGTTCGTAATCCCTAGGCCAAAATTAACCTGAGCCAATATGTTGATTAGATGTAAAACGCCGCATCTTCTACGTTTGTCACGTGTTCCATTGTTCATTTCCATGATGACACGCATCGACAGTTGTATCTCGAGTAATGGATTGTTGGATACGACGGAGTCAGCTCCTCCACGAGTTGCACCACCACTGTCGCCGGTTTCGCCAAGTTTCACTGATGATTGAAACAGCTTTTTCTCCGTCACCTTCCTCTCCATCTTCATCCTTCATCAACGGTCGGCTGGAGCGCGTCCACGTCTTCAATACTCATGGATTGCCACTAAAGATTGCGGATATTAGCGGCCGCGAAATTACCGAGTCCAAGATGAGAGACTACAGTTATAAAGGGACTGATCGGGATGATATGAAGTCTCGAAGAGCTGCTTTGATGTCTCCGGTAACATAATCAGAGACCATTATAAATCAATCTCGATCAAAGAAGATAAAGTATGAAAGAACAGCTTTGGTGGAGACTGAAGCACAACAAAAGCCATATAAGCAAAACAAAAAACGAACTAAACCGAAAAGAGAATCTGCTAACCGAAAACTAGAATCGGACAAACCGAATTGATTATGATCAAAGACCAGAAACCAAAAAAACAAAACAAAAAGATTGATCTCTACTCTATTCTCAGTGAAAGATGGTAGTAAAAAAAACAGAGGGGAAAAAGAGAAACTTTTAAGGCGATTGTATAATATTGGATTTGAATGATCAAATATATTATCTACTGGGTTGCCCGCACATGCGAAACTGATTTTTATTTTTATTTAATTTTTAATGTAAAAATTCTTATTATACTATATATTTAGTTATGTGTTTTCTGTTTTTTTTTTAATTTTATCTTTTTTTTTAAAAAAAAATTGGATAACAACAAAATAGAATATCAAATTTTTTATTTTTATTTTAAATAAATTTTAATTTTTAGATAATTTTTATTATTATTAATTTTAATTATTTATCTAATAAAAGTAATCTATTTTTTTTTTATTTTGAATAATTTATATATTTATTATGGACATAAACAATATTAATCATTTTAATTTTAACGTGAGAATTCCGTGAAAAATTATTTCGCAAATAATATTATAGACTACTTATTTTTCTAAAAAGACTTGTAGGCGGAAAGTATATTAAATATACCATGTTATTTAAGAAAAAAAAAGAACACAATCACTAGACTCTTCTGATAATGCAGAGTGTGGGGATGATGATGATCATCGGTAGTAAAAAGAAAGAGGATCTGTACAAAACGCATCGTTTCATCAATCTGACAATCGACTGGCATGAACGTAACAAAATCAATGTCGGGTCCACTTGTGTCTCACCAGACACCGCAGTATCCATTACCTAGAATACATAATTCTGATTTCATTTCCATTTTCTTTGTTTTTTATTTTATTTATTTTCTCAACTCTGATTTCTTACAAATGTTTCTCCGTATAACTATTACACACTAATGAAAGATATATAGTAGTCCCCAATGCATTTTATATATAGCAATAGATTTTCCTCAGTAAGTCAGTAATTTTCTTTTCTTTTTAAACAACTGATTTTTGCTAAATAGTGTCTGCTTTATATTCTATTTACAGATTATTCTCAACCATCAAAACTAAAATAAAACTGAATACGATGAGATAAATATGAAAAAGCAGTAGTATTTTTTTTGTATAATCCCAAAAATTGAATAGACCAAAAACTCACCAACCAAGAACCCTTGAATCATTCTTCTTCTTATCTCAAAAACAGCCGTAGTTAATTAATTAATCATAAGATTTAATCAACCAAAATCATTAATTAAATTTTTTAATAATCAGGCATGGATCGACTAATCTTGCCTTCTTCCTCAGCCATCTTCTTCTCAGTAATCCTCAACCAAATACAAACACCTGTAAAACTAATCAACAAGCTCGCGACTCCACTTCCAAGCCCTATCCCCACGATGGCCATCACAGACAATCCTTTACTCTTCATCATCTCCTGCAACGGATAACCATACAACCCTCTGTTCCCCACGAACGAGCTCGCGTTAAACCTCGGAAAAGTCCCTGTCCTGTTCGACAAGTATGTCGGAATCTGACCGGAGAGTTTGTTGTTCGAAACATCGAACGCAGACAGCCTCGCCAAGAGTCCTAGCTGCTGAGGGATCGGACCTGAGAGGAGGTTATCGTGGAGGTCGATGACGTTTAGGTACGCGCAGAGAGCTAGCTGCGGAGGGATAACGCCGGAGAGACGGTTGGCCGAGAGGTTGAGGACGGCGAGGTTGACGAGAAACTGAATCTCCGGCGGGATTTCGCCGGAGATTTGGTTAGAGGATAGGTCTAGGGATTGGAGGTTGGTGCAGTTGGAGAGAAACGGAGAGATGGAGCCGCGAAGAGAGAGGTTAGTGAGAGAGAGTTTGTAGATTCGGCCATTGTTACACGTGGCGCCGGGGAGGTAAGAGGTGAAGCCGGAGCAAGGGTTGGAGAAGACAGAGCTCGTCCAGTTCCGGAGATTACTCGCAGGATCTTCTAAGTTTTGTCGGAGATTCTTTAAACACGCCTCGTCGTTTGGGTCAGCGGAAGTCAAACGCCGTGCCGTTTCGAAAGTTAGAAGAAGGAGGAGGAGAAGGAGTATACGGTTGCTAAACCGGTGGCTCCAAGCCATAAATAATCTCTCTCTGTCAGAAAAAAAAAAAGGAAACGGCTTTGTAGTTGACAGAGGCGCGTGTTAGCAAGTGTGCGTAAGATAAGAGGAGGTTATGAAGTTAATTGTGGGATTAAATTGAATTAACTGTATGTTGGGTCTGAGGTGTCTTCCTTTTTTCAACTTTAATTATTCTATAAATGTGTTTGCCAAATTAAACACTCATGCTTAGATTTTAATCATGCCATCCATCTTCTTTAGATAGTGTGGAGATTTGATCAACTGCTGTGCAATAATTCATGAGTTTTAGAATGGTTCTTGGTCTTCTTAGTAAAGTCTATTGTTAAAGAAACTGAGGATGAAAGATTAGCTTTAAGATAAGGTTATAGAATAATGTTGTAGTGGAATGTACCTTTTTTTCTACGACAAGTTGGAGTGATAGATTAAAATAAATCATAGAGTTCTATATAATTAATATGTATTAAAATTGAATATCATGACAACCATTCACTTATTTTTTCTATTAAATATTTTGTGTTATGGTCTTTCTGGTCCAGTAATTTCAGACCATGTGTATAGAGATATGGTATGCGAGTTGAAAATTGCCACTAAAGCAGTTTCAAAATTTGGTTCGCAAGGTGGGCCTTAGTGCTTTACACTATTTCACTTTTCATTAACAAAGTTCAATGTTTCCAATGATATTCAACGCCATTAATAGGTGAAAATTCTGTTGAAAAGCCATTTGTACAGTCAATGGTTGACATTTACACAACGAAGTTGAAGAGTGTATATAAACCACTTGACATCGTTTTTCTTCTTAGCCCATTTTAAGCCCATTTATAGCTTTAGTTAACCTAGGTAGACAGCTTACCGGTCATATGAGACTTGGGCTAGCTCATGATCACACATCTACAATAGTTTTTTTTCTATTTATAATTAGGTCTACAGGAATTCAATATCCCTACAATAATCAATCCGCCGTGTTAATTGGAGTGGTCGATAAAAAATTTCAGTCACATATTTGTTGATTATTTTACATACTCCAATGGTATATATGATTTAAATTATTGGATATGCTCTCTTTAAAGATGGCTATCTTATCATTATTTTAAAAACAAACTGTGTATTTACTCATACGTATGATGTGTATTAAATATGAATAGGAAAGCCCCATGCATATGCATGCGTGTTTTTTTTTTCGAAAAGAAAGCATGTATGATGTATGCATGTTCTTCTTCTAACACTGATTTCAATAACTATATAACTAGCAACCATGTCTCCTTAATTGTCTTTTTGCTATAGTTAATGTTCTTATCATCATGTCTCAGCTGGACTCCTATTCGAAATGTAATCATAGATTGTACATAAAGTTTGCAAATATATCAAGCTATCTAATTTTCAAAATCATGTTGTCGATTCTGATCAAATTATCTGTTTTAGTTGAACAAAGCCATATTAATATAGTATCTCTTGAAAATTTTGCTTTTGTCAGAATCGCCTAAAGTTTGGGCATCACTATTAACTGTAGATAAATCACTGGTAAACGTGACGTCAAATATCGATAACGAAGACAATTCCATCTCCACTTCATATTTTACTTTAAAATAAAGTAATGAGTAATGAATAAAAAGGTAAAAAAATATTCTATAAATAGAATAATATTTTTATTTTTTGTTTATTACTCTGTTTTTTACTCCATTTTTAAGTTAAATATAGAATAAAGATAGAGATACTCTGAAAATGGTGGTACCAACATTACTACCATCATATATGTTCAAAACGATTGGTTAGATCTTCCTCGTTTGTGAAATCTTGTATAATGAATTAGAAAAAGCAAGAAAGGTACGAGAAGAGAAAGATGATCTTTTTTCTTATTGCGAGGAAAAAGTGTTCAACTCATGTAGAATTTGAGAAAGACAAGGTTGTGTGTAAAAAATAGTCTTAGACCATGATTATCGAAGATTATTAAGTGGATTTTTAAGGTAATTAATAATTTAAAGAAAAAGAATAAAATAGCAAATAACTTAAAGAACAATTCCTAATTAAGGGTTGGAAGAGACGGCTCTTGGGGGTACACGTGTTATAATTTGAGCGAGTTTTGCGTTTATCTCTCCGACTCTCTTTCGTTGGTTCTGCCTCTCTCGCGTACTCCAACGCCAAAGATCATCACCATCGCAGCAGATCCAGACGCCGAGAGGAAGAAGGATCCGAAGATCATCATCATCGCAAAGAATGGACTCTGACGCCGAAGATCATCATCATCGCAAAGAATGGATTCCGACGCCAAAGATCATCAGAGCACCTCCAATGGGGGTTCTACCCATTGTAGGTTCTAAAAATGTATATATGTATATGTTATATAAGTGTATATAGATGTGGGATCCACAAAATAATGTAGAACTCCTCTCAAAGGTTCTAAAAATTTTGTTTTTAGAACTTTTAAGAGGGGTTCTACACTATTTTGTGGACCCCACACCTATATACACTTATATAATATATACATATACATATATATATTTTTAGAACCTACAATGGGTAGAACCCCCATTGGAGGTGCTCTCATCATCGCAGCAAATCCAGAAAATACTTTATGGCATGTGCCTTCTTTGCATCCTTGAACAATGTTCTTCTCCGCTACGATTAGTTTCCGTTATAATCAATCAATCAGATCCTTTTTCTTCCTCTCTCTCTCTCTCTCTTTTTAAATTCTTGTCTTACAAAAAAAGTCTCTGTTTTGTTTGGTATTGTGATGTTTTTTTTTCTTAAGAACCTTTAATTGAGTTCTTGCATTAGAGCACTCAAACTAACTGTCTCATAACAAAAGTTCTTAATTTAATTTTATTATTTAAATATTCATTAACAAATTCTAATGGGGTTCCATGGTTAATTGTGCTTTTAATTCTCTAGTTTTTTTCTTTTTCTTTTTCTTGAGAATAGTCTTAGAGAAATACCCTAAGATAGTTCTAAAAAAATTTTTGTCGCAAAAATAATTTTTAAGAAAAAAATGACCAAAATAACCTTTATTAAAGGGTTAATAAAATGACCAATATACATTTATACCCCTTGGGTTAACTAATCTAGACTTAGGGTTTAGAGTTATGGGGTGGGATTTTGGGGGTGAGGTAACAAAATGGCCAATATACATTTATACCCCTTGGGTTAACTAATCTATACTTAAGGTTTAGAGTTATGGGATGGAGTTTTGGAGGTAAAGTTTAAAATTGAAAAAAATAAAATAAAAATTATTTTTTTGAAAAAAAGACTAGTTTGATCATTTTTGTTCTTGAAAATTATTTTTGTGACAAAATTTCAAAAAGGTTATTTGAGAGATTTGCCCATAGTCTTAAGTACTCTAGTTTCTTGCAAATCTCCTTGTGCTAGAATATTTTGATTCAGTATTTTTATTCAATCTATAACGTTCATTGCTCTTCTATTTTTCTTGTTTTGTATATGTTTCTTAAATCTGAATATATCATGCACGATAAAGCTTCTTATCACAAACATTAAAAAGTCTTAGAATTGTTGAATCCGAGTTCCTTATTTTCCAACTGTCGTCAAGTTACAAGATCATGCAAAAGGTACCAACGTTCTCGTAAGTAAAATATCCAAAGATCAAAATCAGATTTTTATTACACTTTTTATCTTTCTTTTCTTCCTTTAAAGCGAAAAGATCAAAAGAGACGGCCAATAAATTACAGAGTAAAGAAAAAAAAAACTCAACTAAAAGAAATAGATAGATACACCAGCAGTTGTAATTAAATTGTGGTTGTATGTATTTAGTTTCTGTTTATTATGTATCAACTACATTTGTTTCTTTTCGTAGAAACTTTTTAGTTTGTTTTGTTTCATTCACGTTGTTAATTTATACAAATGTAGCAACATAATAAGGCCGTTTTTCTCCATTCAGTTCAATGCATTGGAAACCTTGACTATATATCAGCCATAAGAATTCAAGCCAGAAACAAAGTATAATAATGTAACGAAAAAAGCATTTCAAACTTGTTTATGACTTAAAGTTAGCTAATGTTTATAATTAACTAATCTTGGACTACAGACATTTAGGTGCAAAAGTAGGGAAAGAACAATGCGTAATCTTTATTTTATCTAAATCAAATAGTGGCCGCAACTTTAATAAAATTTAGAATCATAACCCGATGCATTTAAACAATTTGACGGCATATAGACTCTGCTATTTTTAGACCATTAGTTTTGTATATTGGTTATGATCTTTAATTTGGTCTAATTAATTAGTTAGGTGAGTTTGGAATGGTTGATGAACAAATATTCAAATGACTAGTCGGTTAAGTCTTGATCAGTTGGATACCCAGGTTATCAGAAAAAAACACCTACAATATAACCATCATGTCTCCATATCTGGTGAAAGGTTAGATAGAGCCTAAAACTTCCGCTGTTGAATTATTTAGTATAGCATATGCGAGACTTGTGTGTTTAATAAGAAAACACAATTTAGCTAATTAGGTTTTAACTAAGTGTATTTAGTAGTAGTATTTTTATACATGATTAATGGATCTTTTAATTGGTCATTAGACAATCATTATCATCAACTTAACTTCTTATTCGTCGCCAATATATCTAATTTCGTGCCATGTAAATAACATGTACGTAGTGAAATTTGTCATGTCATCTTAACAATTACAAATTAAACGCCTTTTTTTTTGGCTTAATTAAATGGCCCAAAATACATCATAGATATCATTTTCGATGTGTATTATGTGCAAAGTATAGATGCTGCGATAGAATTACGAAGCTGATTATGAAAGGCATTAACCTATGCATTAAGAAAGACCAGAACAGTAATCCATATATGTCACTAAAGGTGATTAGGACTAGTCGACCAGGAATTATTTAGTTAGGACAAAAGTTCTCATCTTCTATATTTTTGACCACAAATTTATATAGGACCCAAAGACCCATCTATTGTCGGCGCACGCGTCATTTGATCCTTTTCCGGTGATAGTTTAATTTTCTTTTAATCACTAATCCAGAAAGCTAGCTGTGGAATCTCATAAACCAACTCAATGTTTCTTGTATGACGTTTTGGATTTCACGCTTGAAAATATGGCATTTTTCCTATAAAAATATGGCTAATTATGTTTTTTTTTTTTACTGAAGAATTAGGTTAACAATTTTTTAGGGTTTCGAGTACTCTTTTAAGATTAAATCAAGTTTTTTTTTCTTTAAAGATTAAATCAAGTTGATCATTGATGATCAAGATTTGACGTCACCTTAACACGGTATAATTGATTATATAATGTTTAAGAACATTATCATCTAAATCATTTGTGCTATTTCTTGAAAATACAAAAAATATAATCTAACAAAATTGGTAAAAGAAAGAGTGAAAAGAACCAGTTTAATGAAAAAGCTCTCGACACATTCTGGCAGTAAACTTTTTCTTTGTCAAAAAAGTTTGTACACGAAAAGATTAATTAATTAAAATTCAATAAAGAAAACGATATTTAATTTGCTAACGTTATTAAGAGAGCCATGCATTTTCTTATATAAAAACTTTTTACAAAGGTGCTCTCGTTTTACAGACGTCGAAACAATCTCACTCTATAACATGATATGATTTGTTACGACCGACGGATCATGTTGGACCGTAACAACATGACTGTTATCGTAAGGCCATGTGGTCTGATGCAACATCAAAACTTGTCTCATGTTCAACAACGTATCGTGGAGCATGCGGTGCTCAAGACGTAGACTTTCATTTTCCATCTCTGTTCGTTGAAAATGGTGTACAACGTACCGGATCTGGTTTTCTAATTCCCGGTTCTCAATCTTGAGCTGGTTAAGCTGCATAGTCATTTCTTCCAGGTGCTTTTGTTTCTTCGCCCTTGACCGCTTAGCCGATTCCCGGTTCGATAACTTTCGTTTCTTTCTCCGCTCATCGGTATCATGATCCGTTGGAACAACGTCTGTACCAGACCGGTTTACCGAACCAGGGCTTGGGTACTCATGGGCCGAGTTCGGTATTAGATCGATTGATGGGTTGAAGACCGATAAAAGGTGTGAAATGTCCCATGGAGTTAACCCGGTTTCGTAAGCTGGGACATGGGTTGTTAGACCCGGTTCACATGAGAAAACCGGAGAAATAGTGGATATCATGGTTTAACCAAAACAAAAAAGGACAATTAAACACAAAAAGAATCTCCAAAATAGATATGGGAGTGAGATTAGAAGGAGAAAAGGGAAGAATTGCATTGTTGGAGGCCCTTATTTATGGACGAGTAATGGGACTCATACGAGGATATTTTGGTCAGACTCTAAAATATCGATGGTACTTTTTCCTAATTTCCATCTTTTTATTTTTTGAATACTTTTTCAAGAGAAAAAGTGAGTCGCATCAGGAATGGGACACGTGTCGACTGTCTGATTAAATGTAAATATGTAACTCAAAAATAAATTAGAGTGCCAGACTTCATTTTCTCATTGAAATATTTATTTTTAAAAATTATTATACTGTTATAACTAACAGATTAAAGGTCGGCAAAAAATTAACAGATTAAAGGTAGGGTAGACAAAAAAATAAAATTAATAGTATTTTATCAAATCTGAATCGTGGTAGAGATGGAAAATATATGGATTGGGAAAGAATGTAAACATTGATGTTAGTCAAGACTTTGGATAGGTAACTTGATACATCTAAGCACATATAAAGGTGGGAGACTAACTAATTTGACATGTGTGAAAGACTCAAGGGTATACTTGAGTGCAAATGGTCATGATGAGATTGACATGAACAAGATGAATGAGAGAAACAATGAGAATTTTTAATATTTTAGAAAAAAAATCATTTCAATTGGGAAAATGAGGTTTGGCACTCTCCTTTAAACATATTCTTTCCGTTTCATTTTAATTATTTAAAATATTTCTATATAAAAACATCATTACCTATACATCTAACCATATTTCAACCAATAAAGAAAACTAAAGAATAAAATTAATAAATTCTACATTGAAATTCTAAAACACCATTTATTTTGTAACGATTTTTTCTCTCTCTACAACGACATCTTAATATGAAATGAAAATAGTATAAGATTTTTGTTTAGTGTGTTCTTAATATTTAGTAAGAGAGAAATTAAGATTATAGTTCCAAACAGGAATACAAGATATGTGTGTTCAGCAGATTCTTTGTTGTGTGATATAGTTAAATTCTACCTTTTTCACTTTCTAAATATTGATTGGTAGATTTAATACCATATAAATTTTTACTTTTGTAATGGTCCGTTTAGAAAAATTCTTATCCCTTACATATTATTGAGAAATATTACGGTTATTTTAACTTTGACATGTCCTATCACTAAAATAATTTCTAGATCTTTAGAGAAATAGATTGGTTCATCTGTACATGAACTATATTTTTTTCATTAAATTAACAATAAAATTAATTATTAATATAAATATAATATTCTTCCCTTTTTTCTTAAATAAAAACTACAAAATTACTCAATGTGATTAAAATATATATGACAATTAATAATTTTGAATAATAAAAATTTGATAATTATTGTATGTATATTCTATCATTTTTTAATTATATATTATTAAATAAATCAAACATTTACACTAATCATATAAGTAAAATTTAGATTGTTTCATATATTTTATATTCTGAAATTTTAAACGACTATAAATTATTAAAGCTATTAAAAGTCTTACACTAAAACTTTTATGATCTTTGGTTTAAAATCCTTTTATACTAAATACAAATGATCATAAAATTATATGAGTAAAAAGTCTCAGTTAATAGATATTCATATTAAAATACATATTATTTTAATATCATTTAGATTAAACTATATATCATAAAATATTATATAAATATTTTAAACTTCAAAATTTGCATTGAACAAGTATTCAAAACTTAATATATATATATATTTTTTAAATTGCATTGAATTTCCAAAAACATTATAAATTATTAAGAATAAATAATCACAAAACTATATGAGTAAAAAGTTATTTAATACATAGTCATATTAAAGATCAAATCTATATCTCTTAGTACTATTCAAATTTAATTATATACTCTATAAAATAGATAAAAGTGATTGATTGGATCTATTTACCATAAAGTGATTATAAATAAACAAGTGTGACTGTTTTAATTTATGTGTTCACGCCAGTTTAATTGTATGCATATTAATTACCATTTAATTTTTTTAATATATATATATATATATATATCTATTCTCTTATAATATGTTAAAATACAAAATAAGCATGAATGGTCCGGAACATATGCAAATGAAGACTGTTTAGAGCATTATGATTTTAAAAAATAATTTTAATTATAAATATGAAATTAAAAAAGATTTACATGAACAACAAAGCCACAAAAGCGTCAAAAATTGAAAATGTTAAATCGACACTGAAAATAAAAGTACATAAAAATAACTTATATACACAATATTTATTCGGTGCAAGGAAGTGTTTTATCCTAATAGTAATTTATATTATTTTATAACCACGAGTCAGTGGTCGGGTGGTACATGACGTTCCATGGATCTCTAAGGGACCTGAGTTCGAATCCGTTGCCACTCAGATTACCCTGACTTGTGGCTACGCGGATATGGACTAATGATTCGGCCCATTTGAATACCCGGAGAGAGGGTCTATCCGTGGGCTGCACCTCCCCTTGGGGATTAGTCTGGGCCTCGGCCCGGAATACCGTCAGATTAAAAAAAAAAATTTATATTATCGTAAATTGATTTGTTTATTGTTATTTTCGTATGCTTTGTTTTTACAACAGTGCATGTGTAAATCTCGTTATCAAAGTTGAATGGAAGCATATGCTTTTTGTTTTCGTTAAGATTCCTTTCTTTCTGGTATATGTAACAAGAAATATAGTTAGTGAAATCTACGTTTTGAGAAAAAGATAAAGTCATGGACCAGACACAATGAAAAAATATCATATAACAAAGAAGAAATGTATATATACATTAGGCATGATATGCAAGCATATAACTTTGTAATTAAATCGAAATGATGGATTATTGTAGGTGCCATATATAAAACTGTTACTAAAGTGGCAAAAGACAAAGACCTTGGATTTATCTATTAAGTAAAGTTACCTTGAAATATATAATTAGGTTATCTTGAATTTTAACTTTAAAAGTTAATATGATATACATGATCATGTTACTACGTATACGTCTTGTTTTAAAGATGAATTTGAGCAAGTTAACATATATTTTAAGAAATCGACGGTCCGAAAACTTTTCTTTATCTAGTGATCTACACTGGGGTAACGATATGTCTTTCAAGACATTAGTATCATTGATTACTATCATCATTGATTACTATCATCATTGATCGTCCCTGATTATTAATAGCAACATAAAGGACGAGAGAGAGAATATTCTTCATGGTACGTAGTTTTCTTAACAGCAAAGCTGGTTAAAAGAAGCCGTTCATAAGGAATACAACAATACACAAAAAAGCATGGCTTCATTATCAAACACTTCCAACTTTATAGTCCTTGTTTGTTGGATATCATGTTCATGTGCACGACCACTTTAACCTTTTTATTTTAAAAGTTAAAATAAACTAACTTAAAGTTATTTGCAACCAATGTTACAACTTTCTTTATACGAACTGACCTATAGTTTAAATGGTGGGAACGCAGACAATGAACAAAAGAAAACAAATGTTAAGCAAAAGCAATTACTTTTTAGGCTGAACAAAAGTTTGATACAACACAAACTAGATTTTAACCCGCACGTTCGTGCGGATATTTTTCTATTTTATAAATATATTTGATATTATTACAAATATTTTAATTATATAATTTTTAATTTAGTGCTATATATTATGTAACTCTATAATTTTTTTTTATATTTCTTCTTCAATATTATTAATATATAGTGATTTGTTTAAAACATTTTAATTTGTTATTAATTTTTATTACTTACTAATATATTTTCGAGTTAGATACAATAAAATAACCATATGAAATAATCAAATGAATATTCTCTTTCAGAATATGTTTTTTTCTTTAATTTATACATTTTGCATATAATATATTTTAAATTTTATTTATTTATATTATTTAAAAGAAATATATTTAATATGTATAAGAAAATATACTTTAACATATATCATTTTAGTATTTTACGGAATTTATAAGTAAAAATATTGTTTTGTTTAAATAAAATAGACCTATTTTAGTAAATTTTATACATAGTAGTATCTATCATATTATTTTATTAAAATTTATTGATATATGATATTTTTTGGATGTTATGATATTAAGTTTTATTTTAAAAAATTAAGACTTCATTGCTTTAATTTTTCCAGCATATTCAAATAGTTTTTTTGTGCTGCATTTCAAAACTTTATTCTTTATTATCCACGATTTTATTTTTTTATAGAATTTGCAATGTTATTATTTTGAGTGTAAATATTTATTTTCAAAATTTTATATTTGTCAAAAAACTTTAAAAAATTACACAACTATTTTTGAGTTTGGAACATCAAATTAATTTTGAATTTTTTTGTTACTACATCTAATCTACTATTTTATACATAAGATATTTGAATTTTGGTACTATTTAAAATAAAATTCGCAACATATTTTTTACAAGTAAAACAAAAATAAATTTAAAATTAAAATTTGATTTGTCATTAATATTTTAAGTGAGTTGCTAAAATACCATAGTTTTCTATTGACATTTTTTTTAAAATAGTATATGAATTAAAGTTTATTATATATTATTATATTTTTTGTATACAAACATTTTAAACAATATTGTTGAGAGTTTCAATATAAATAAAAAATTGTATATATATAAGTTTAACATATGTTAATAATACATTTATTTTGTATAAAACTATTATACAGTTTATGAATTTTAGCCTATTTTAATGATGAATGATGATTTATTTAAATGAAAAACTTTAAAATTTAAAATTTGTTAAGTTACCTATTTAATATAATTTTATCATATTTAATTCATGTAACACTTCTATTTTCATATAATCCAGAATATATTTATAGAATTTATAAAATAGTAGAATTTTTATTTTCTTGTTTATAATAAAATTTTAGTTAACACTGATTTATAATAATATTATATAACTAATTACAAAATTTATTAATGTATTATTTTATAAAAATATTTAAACTCTTAAGTAAGATTTTGTTAGATTCTTTCTCAACAGATTTCGTTATAATTAATACATGTTTTTCTCAAAATTAAACTCTCAAAACTTTTATATTTTACTAAAATAAAAAAATTAATACTATATTTATAGATAGTTTTATATAACATACACTATATATTTCGAAATTGTTTTCTTTACGACAAAGAAATAACAACCCATTGAAATTAATTAATTTAAATATATTATTTTAAATGATATTGGAAGAATCTGTAAACAAGAAAGAAATGGGATGACTAAATGTGTAAATAGAAGAAAATATTTAATCTGCTATCCGTGTTTCCAAACATTTTTCGTTTAGTCTACTATCTATGTTTTCAAACCTTCCAATTTTGTACTTCATTTTTAATAATATAGATGTTAGTTAATAGATAAGAGCATCTCCAATGGTTTGCTTCATTTCTTGCTTCAAAAACTCATTTTATTCAAAATGATGCAAAAAAATGAAGCAACTTCTCTCCAATGGTTTGTTTCATTTCTTGTTTCAAAAAGGAATATTCTAAGTATATTTTATCTCTATTTTATCATTAATTGTTAAGAACACCTTATATTTTTTCATATATACTAATTGTACCCAACAATTTTTTTTACCAATAATTCAACTCAATTGTTATGCATGCAATATTATTTTATAATAAAATTATAACACATAACATAAATGAAGATTTATAAAACTAGATTTTATAAAGAAGCATCAATCGTATATCTTTCCCACAAATTGTATTAAGTATTTTATGTTTAATTTGATGTTATCAATCATGTATTTCACTTTTATATTAATTATATAATGTTATCTTTTATTTCATATATGTTTTTTAAATATTTACTATTATAAGTTAATATAATAACGAAATATTATAAATTAATTGGTATATATTAATTATTACGGTTTATTTTATCAAAAAGTAAGAATAAATAAAAGTTAAGGACCAATTTATAATTTAGAAAGTTCATCTTCAAAAAATGAAGTAATGAACAGTTTTGCTTCAAATTTGAAGCAACATTGTTCATTGCTTCATTTTGAAGCAATAAATGAAGCACCATTGGAGCAAAAGTTGCTTCAAAATGAAGCAAAAAGTGGAAAATGAAGCATCATTGGAGATGGTCTAAGTCACAACATTTTTTAATAAGTCCAAAAAAACATGCCAAGGTAATTTTCAAATATGACTCTGTTTTAATATATTAGATACTCAGTGTCAACAACAACAACAAAAAATGACAATAAAGCCCATGTGTTTGTGTTATTGGGCGTCAAGGTAATGAAGACCAAGAAGTTCAGAAACAAAGGCTTTGAATGGTAACCAAGGGAACAATGAGGAACACTAAGTTCCTTAATATTCCTTAAAAAAATTACCATTCATGAGGAATCGTTTTTCCTTTTCATTCCTTCTCGTTCTTTTTTTCGTAGAGAATTATAGAACAAATTTGTTCCTTGTTAATTTTGATAAGGAATCAGCATTCCTCATCATTCCACAAATTTTATTCCTACTTATTTTTTTCTATCCATTCCTAATGTTTTTATTATGGTTACCAGTCACACCCAAAGTTTGATACAATAATATCGCGTAAGTTAGGGTTCTCAGTTTTTTTTTTTTTTTTTTTGCCAAATATGTGAATTTCATATAAAATGAGACAAGTTGTAAGAGATTACAAAAGATTAAGCTTAGAAGAGTCCACCAAGGCAAAAAAGAATAAAAACAAGGTTGAGTCTTATGGTTTCAATTTGAAAATACTTCCGTGCCTACACTACTACTCGTACTGCAGCCAAAGACGCATGAGAGGTTGGAAGGCTCTGTGTTTCCTGTGCCCTAGGAGTGCATCACGTATGAAGCGGTCCAGCAGCTTAAATAGAGCTTCAGGAGACATTGCAGTCCCATTGTGCAGTCTTCTGTTACGCTCTGTCCACAAGCTATATATCACAGCATGAGCAGACAATTTACGGAGCAGAGGAGGGCAGGTCTGGTCGGTGATGGAGAGCCATTCTGAGAGAGCTGTCCATGTGTGGAAGTGGGCAGACCTATATCCTAGGCGACGCATTACCAAATTCCAAAGCCGCTTACTGATATCACAACGAAGAAGAAGATGGTCTCTTGATTCCAAGAAATTGTCACAGAGGCAGCAGGCTATTGGAGTGCTTAGGCCCCAGCTGGCAAGGCGGATCCTTGTTGGGAGCCGATCCAAATGAGCAATCCACATAGTAAAAGCATGTCTAGGGACATGGCCTTTAAACCAGATATTTTTTGTCCAATTTTGGGGATCACTTCTGTTTCTAATAGCATTCCAAGTTCTTTTTACTGAGAAGTTAGAAAAATCCTCACCATCAACTTCCCAAGAGTAAGTATCGCTTGACTGAGAGAGAGTTGGGAGAGGTAGTTCCGTTAGAAGAGTCTGAAGCATTAAAGCAGAGTCAGAGCGAGCTCCTCGTAGCAGCCAGCCTGTGTCGTTACAAGCCTGAGCTACAGTTGCAGATATTGGAATCATCAGCTCTCTAGGGCCATTAGCACCAAAAGAACGGAACAAAGGCCCCATGATTGTCCAGTGATCATACCAGAAGCTGATTTGATGTCCATTGCCCACTTTTGCACGAAGAAACCGAGAGGCGAGTCCCCTGAGGCTGAGCAGAGACTTCCACGTCGAAGAAGTTACCTTTCCCTCATCAATACCCCAAAAGTTGTCCTCCTTGATTCTGTATTCACGAATCCAGCATGCCCACAAGGAGTCCGGGTTTGAGAATAGAAACCAGATGAGCTTGAGACAAAGAGTTTTATTCCACAGACCAAAATCGCGCAGTCCAAGTCCACCTTCATCTTTCGGCAAGCAGACAACCCTCCAAGAGACCTTTGCGTTATATCTGCCTGTAGTCTTCCCACTCCATAAAAATCTAGAACACAAACTTTGCAATTGTTTAATACAACCTTTAGGCAGGATGAAAGCCTGTGACCAGAAGTTTATAGTTCCATATATGACAGAAGAGATGAGCTGACTCATTTAATATTTGTAGATCAGTTTTCAGCCCTTTTTTCTGGATCACAAAATATTTGTAGATCAATCGCAAAACTCATTTAAATATGTTTATCGTACGCCACTTAAGTTATATGGCTAGTTCGAACATCTTTGGTTTTCTCAATAAATTCGTAGAGTATCGATCTCAAAACGGGGAAAAGATTTATCATAGTTGAGAAGACAGCATAAGTCTTATTCACATTTCCAGTTTTCTTCATGATGATGTAGAAGTTATAAACTACACATGTTACAAAAAAAAAAAAAGAAGTTATAAACTACAACTATATATGTGCTAAGTCTAATGAATATTTTTTCTTATCCACTAATTAGCTACGAATCCGCCACCTATGGTATTCTTGAAGCGGATGAGAAATCACACTTAGATATGTAAACTTGATTCCCACATGGTTTTGGTTAAATGATAGACAAGATATGGGAATGTGCTACAAGCTTACAACATTTCCGGCTATCTCATGCTCCTTCAAAACAAAATTACAATTGTATTAGACTAGGCTTGGTGGATATAGTTAACATAATTATTTAGTAATAGGCCATCAGGATATTTCATAACATTAGTTGAAAAACATTCTAGATTTAGATTATTAAGCTGTAAAGTAGCTTTTTGGAAGAAGTCGTTCCGAAGCTTGAATCATTGCGTTAAGACGATGTTAAAAAAAAATTTATATGTACTCTTATTTAAGAAGTTACATTCTCAAAACAAATTTCTATAGACTGGATATGTATACAAACGAAGATATAAAACTTTACGTTCGATATTTTCATCTTAACATCCGTATAAGAAAGAAAGTCTATCAACCATCATTTTATTTTTTGGACATTACTGTTTTGTTATAATTTTAAACAACCTAGTTAATGAATTACTCTTAAGGCTTGACTTGTTGGGATACATAAGAAAGAGAGTCTATCAACCATCAGACTGCAATAAAGGCTTTACAATATATAAATCACTATTGAACTCAATTATGAGAGATCGCATGGTAAATTTCTTCTGTTCTTCCAGAAAATTATATATAGTGACATTTATATAGTATAGCTTTTTATGTTAATAATCTCTCTTTTTTATTTGTGAAGAGACTGTTAAGCTGGAACTATCCAACACTGAACTATCAAAATGTAGATAATCTCAGTTAGAAAAAAAATGTAGATAATCCTCTTTTTTTTCTAATGTACCATCGTTAACTAATCTTCTACAACTTTCCATCAATGTTGACCAATGTGAACATCTTACTAACTGTACCATTTTATAACAATTGCGTTCACATGCAAACCTAATGATTTTAAGAATGATTGTAGTTTTGAGCAATGATTGTAGTATATGCTTTCCTATATACTACAATCATTAGGTTTGTTCCCAAGAACAACATTTGTTTTTACAAATTTGCAGAAGTTTTTTTTTGGGGTCTTTTGCCAGCGTTTCCTCCCAAAATATTGATATTGACTACAGGTTTTCGGTTCAGACCCAAAAAGTAATAGAACTCTGACTGTTTAACCATGAATCCCATCAATATACCTTGGCCGCATCAATATAGCAGCTATTTTATGACCATAGATTAGCTCAATCAGCTCTTTCCCAACTCTGTTTCTCAGAGACTTTTTATAATGGCTAAAACGTTTAGTTTAAATGAAAACAAACTCGCCCTTGACCAAAAAATAGCTTTTACGATGCAATACAGAACGAATGGTTGAAGGTCAACAATTTCAATTCCAATTTTCTATGCGAAAATTTTTTAAAAACATCTCCAATCCATCTCTATATTTTCTTTTATAAGAGCATATCCAACTCATTGTTGTTTTCATATCTAAATACATTTTTCGTAAAAGGTTTTCATATTCATATCTAAATACTTTATAACGAAAAAATGTATTAGTACATCTCTATTTATTTTTCTTATAATATAGAAATTGCTAGTTTTACTAAATATAGAGGCAAAATAGCAATTTCTATTAAAGAGTCATACTTTTTATTTTCAAAATTGTTTTATAATTTCAAAAAATTTATAGTTATAATTAAAATAAATACTTATTTAGAGAAAGGTAATTTTTTGTAAAAAAATTATTATACTTTTTATTTACATAATAGTCTTTTAAAGAAATTTTAGTGTAAATAAAGTCATAACTTTATAAAAGAATTTGTAAAAGTTTAAGCTAAAAAGTATTTGTTGTAAAATAAAATAAAGTTTTTAAAATATCATTTTAGATGCAAAATAGAAAAATACAGAAACACACTTCTGTTTTAGAGTTACGTTTTTAACACTTTCTTTTATTGATATTATTGAAACGATTATGATGAAACTCAACATATGAAAAGAGAATGTTAATGGTCTATCCAAACTGAAAATACCAGAGATAATCTTTAATAGCGCATTAACAGTACCATGACAATATTATTAGAGTCTAAGTAAGTAACTAGATGTTCTTGTACCTATATTAGCAAGATGACTTCTAATACCTTTAAGATGACATAGTATTTCTCATGATTCAGAAAGATTTTTTTTTCTTTCATTGCATTTATCAAATGTTAGATGGTTTCGTGCGCTATGCGCATAAAGAATAACTTAAAATATTTTGTTTTTAATATATATTTTTATTACATTTATTTTTAAATTCACTAAATTTTAAAAAGTAAAAGCAATTATCTGTAATTTTTTTCTAATTTGATTGTATTTAAATTAGTTTAATTTAATATTATTTTTTCATATTTTGAAATATTATTTTTTATACTATTTTATTTATTTAAGAATAAAATTAAAAAAATTGTTGGCTTTCATTAAAAAGATCAAACTTATAAAAATACTTATTAAATCTAATAAATTGAATGCTAATCATTCAACTAACTTATGCTATCACAATTAAATTTGAAATACAGTTCAATAGTTTAGAAATATGAGATTTACCTTTATATTGAGTACTAAAATTAAATATACCTTTACTTATTTAACTATTCACAAAAAGTATAAGAAAATTATTAAAATGTCTTCAAATCTTCTTAAAATTCAAATACCTATAATAATTTGATCATGTTACAATAATCTTAACATCATATAATAACTTTTGAAAATTAATATTATATTATTATAAAAGATATGGTAGTGACACAATATCTTTTTATATTTTTACCATTTATAGATATTTCTCATTAGAAATATTAAAAATATATAAACTACTAATAAAATAAATGAATATTTATTTATTTTTATTAAATTGTTGAGTGTATAAGTTGATAATTAATTTATCTAAGATTTAAGTTATTTGCTTATATATATATTTTTTTTAATTCTGATAACTACCATATATTTATTGATTTATATTTGAATTTTATATAAGTGAATTTTATGTCATAATTACATAGGATCAATGTCATCATTTTATAGAACATGTCATCATTTATTTGTTATAATGATTGCGGTGATGACACATATCAAATCACTTCTCAAATAATGTATAAGGGATTGTTCATTATTAGCTTTAGGAAACTTTAATCTAATCTATTAAAATTGAAGTGCAAATAAAAACTACCCTTAAACTTACAATTTATTTACAATCTAATTTAAATAAGTGGCTTGAAGAATATGCCATAAGGACCCGTTTATATGTTCTATTTGTACATTGTTAGAGGTGTAATTCATTATAAAATCTACTTAAAAAAGATCTACATAAACTATACAAACATTTAGATTTACCAATGTAACATTTTGTTACTCCCTCCACACGTTCATTCAAAGGAAAAAATTAGGGAAAATGTTAGTTAAAGCAAATTTTAACATAACAAAAAAAAAATCATATTAAACACACAAAAGTCGTATTGAACATAAACTATTGACTACAAATCTTGAACAGTTGTAGCTAAAAACATGCGGTTTTCTCTTATTTAGGGTCGAAAATACTTCCTATAATCTAGCAAATATTCATGAACATGATATTTTTACAAAATCTCTTTATATATATATATATATATACAGTTATATAAATCTATCTTTTTTGACATCGTTATATAAATCTATCTAAAACACAAGCTATTGAGTGGTTTATAATTTTATTTAACCCTGGAATTTTATTATCTTTTTCGATCATTGATCATTTTCAAATTTTAAACCAAAATAACTAATCCTATTAAAACCTAATTTATTAGTGTACATGATAATTTTAAATATTAAACAAAATAAAATATTTTTTTTCATAATGAGTTAAATATATATTTATACTAATTTAAATATTAATTATACATGTAAGTAGAAAATTTATCAAAATATAAGTTATTGATACAAATAATATTCAAAATGTAATATAGTCTCTAATCTAAAACTCCAGCTCAAAACTAATAAAATAAGTATTCCATCCGTTTTATATTAAGTGTCATTTTAGTATTCAAAATTTGTTTCATTATAAATGTTGTTTTATATTTTCAAGGCAATTATTAAATATTTTCCAGTTTTTACCTTTAATTTTAATTAATAAAATCAAACAAAATAATGTATTAGATAAGGATAAAACATAAAATTTAATTATTTTTAATTTCATGTGCAAAAATTTAAACGACACTAAGAATGAAACATATAGAGTATATTATAAAAAGGGGAATTTTCATGTTTACCACATTATTGTTACCACTTTTCATTTTTACCTTCATTAAAGAGACCTTTTCAAAAATACCATTTTTTAAGAGACAATTTTTTAAAATTAATTTGAATCCTAAATTTTACATTCTTAAACCCTACCCCACCCTGCACCACCCCTTAACTCTAAACCCTAAATCCTAGATTAATTAGCTCAAGGGTTATAAGTGTGTTTTTTTCTCTTAAAAACAAGGATAAAAATGATTATGGTAAACATGAAAAGTGGTACAAGGAAAGTGGTATTTTTGACAATTTTCCTTATAAAAAATATGAAATACAAATGACAATTTGAAACAATAAATTAAATTATTGCATTCACAATAGATTTTTGGAAATACAATAATATATGATAATTTATATGGTAAATTTTAGATTAAATTTATATCATTAATTATGAAAACAATATTTACATATAAAAAATAAAAATAAGCACCCGCTCGGGCGAGCGGTCAAACTCTAATGAACACGTTAAAATCAAAGGACAAATAAGCTAAAACAAATTAAAACCCTAAACGGATTCCTAGGAATAGAAACCTAAACACCAAAAACAAAAAACAAAAAATGATTTAAAACTTAAGAGATAAGAATCAGGTAACTAAAAGAAAATATCTTGTCGAGTACCTTTGATACAGACTGCATCAGATTCACCAATACTTATCAGAACACCAAATTATGACTCTTTGCATTCAAACACTATGGGTCTGTATGGTGACCGCGGATTTGGTAATATAAGCGGTGCGGAATTGAAATGCGGGACGGTTCAACAGTGGTTTGTGCGTTTTACAGAATAAGTGCGGTTTTAATAATATAAGCGGTGCGGAATTGTGTTTGATTGGTAAAATATAGTTTACAAAATTAAACAATTAAATAAAATTTTAATAATATAAAATAAACATATCAAAAATAATTAATATAATTAAAAAATCTATTTAATATTATTGGTATAAAATTTTCTTTATTGTCTAAAAAATTTAAATATAAAATTTATTTCTCAAAAATCCAAAAATTCATTTGAAAGACTTTTTTTTTAATATATATAATAGTAAGTAAAATACAACAAGACATTGTCAACTATTTTGATTTTCTCATAACATATTTGCAATATTAGTTTTTATTTATGCCGTTTTTTCTCTGTCCTTCGCATTGAATTTTATTTATGTCAACAAAGTTAAATTCTAAATTTATGTTATTCAGTCTTGTGTTTAAAAATTTTATCTGAAAATTTGATATTTTGATATAGTTATGTAGTCTTGTTTTAATAATTACCATTCTTTTATGTACTTGTATATAAATTATAATTTGTTATATTAGGAGTAATTGTCAAAAATACCACATTCCTAGTACCATTTTTATGTTTACTTAATCACTTTTACCTTTGTTTTTCAAAAGGAAAACACACACTTATAACCCTTGGGTTAATTAATCAAAGACTTAGGGTTTATAGCTAAGGGGTGGGGTAGGGTTTAGAAATGTAAAATTTAGGATTTTTATTTAATTTTAAATTTTTTTGCCTCTTAAAAGAATGATATTTATGAAAATATCTCTTAATGAAAGTTAAAATGAAAAAATGATACGAATAATGTGGTAAACATGAAAATTCCCCTTATATTAGTTATAGTAGTCTAAATTAAAAATATAGTTATATAACAACCTGTTAATAAACATGAAAAGAAATATCATGTATAAAAGTAATTAGAACAAAAGTCATGCATAACATGCTTAAACTACATGTTACTTCTTAAGTTTTTTAGCATAATTGTTAATTGTATATATTGCTCGCTGTTAATATTTGTTTTGTTTTATTTTAAAATTTTAATATAACAAATCAATGGAAAAATATGAAAGGACAACATGACAGAAGTGCCACTATGTGCGGTTTTGGACAGATATACATTATTTAACAAAGACTTTTATCATTTGCGTTTTTCGTTTTTATTATTTTTCAAAAACGCATTTAAAAAAAATATCTGATTGGTAATTTAAGTGCAGTTCCCATAATTCTGCTTTGAATACCGCACCTGCAAGGTTACCATTCATAGGCTCCGAGTGGTAACATTGGGTTGGACGGTGCGGGACAAGTGGATTGGTTAGTGCGATACGGTTTGAATGCGGTTTGTGTTAACAAAATGCACACTGCGGGACAAGTGCGGTTCATCTAATAGAAGCGGTTTAAAACAATATGTGAATGGTGACCAAAATAATAGATAGTACGGGAAAAATGTTTGAATGATGATTATAAACTAAAAGTTGTGAGAAAATAGAAATAATATTTTACGTATACTATAAATATATTTTACATATAAAATATAAATAAATTACAATCAGAAGATAGATTTATTTTATTGATTTTCCCATAACATAGTTGCAAATCATCTCTTATTTGCGTCATATGTCCTCCATCTGTTACCCCAACTGTTTCCACATCATCCAAATCGGTATGAGAATCAGTCTCCCCTTGTCTGTTGAATCCTTCTGTCTCAGCCATTACTTCAGCAAAATTTGCATCTAAAAAATTTGAAATCTTGATAAAATTATGCAATCTCATTGTAGCCATTATCACTCTTTTTTGTATGTCAATACTATATCTTGAAAAATCACAAAGAATCCTCCGTTTTTTCTTCCAAACTCCAAAAGTTCTCTCGATAACTGAACGTAATGACGCATGATATCGATTAAATAATTCTTCTTTATTTCGTGGAGCAGACCCATAGTTGAACTGAGACATATGATATCTGACAACATTGTTTCGTGATGATTTATATGGAGCCAAAAATCCTTGCCTATTTGGATAACCTGAGTCAGTGACATAATACTTATCCATTGGAGGCAAAGGAAATTCAGGATCACTTTCTTGTGCCATTGTGAGAACAGCTGTATCATGACAAGATCTTGGTGCTCCATTCCATATATATATGAATAACATATTGAGATCACAGATTGCCATGATATTCAACGATGCATTATCGTTTCTATTCCAATACATTCCTTATAATTCTGGTGGTACTTTTACGCAAACATGAGTCTCATCCATAGCTCCAACAAAACCACTGAAAAATGATAATATTTTGGATGTACTTGAACTCTTTCAGGAATTCGGTATAGTTCTTGTCTTGTTGGAGTTCTGATATAATCACATGCAAGTAACTCTGTCGCTTTAAGAACTTCTTTAAATTTTCTTTTCACAGTCTCTTGATTTCGTCCAAATCTTAACCCAACATCTCTTTGAACTTCATTGTGCCCGCATATTTGCAAAAATATGACCACACTTTCCTCAATGCTTACATTTGAAGTTGGTTGTAGACCATAATTCGATTGTAACATGTTACGTAATGTTTGGAAACATGGAAGTGACATTCGTAGGAGTTGAAGACAAGCCTCATCATCTTCTTGAAGTCGAGACCACATATTTTTCCATCCTAAACCTCCATCTCTTCGGACATGTGCTCTATGAAAATATCGATCATAATAACTCAAATTGGGTTGAATTACTAACTCCTTAAATTGCTCATTTTCTAAATTCCACAACTCAGTTCTATTTTCATAAGATAGCGTGTGGATGTTTTGTGATCGCAATTGACAAATACGAAATGCCTGCAAATTAATAAACATAAAAAATATTTCATTAGACATACATAAATACTATTAAATAATGCATTAAAACACCAAAAGAATATAGAAATATTTAAAAAAATACAACATGACAACACATTAACACACCAAAATAGTGTAGAAATATTTTAAAACATTATAACATGACAACACATTAACATAAGAAAACAATATAGAAATATTTTTTTTGAAACACGACAATAAGATCGCTAATCATCTTCTCCTGAACCACTTTGATGCCCTTCATTAGGTTCATCTGTAGTTCCCCAAATATTGAATAGACCTCCACGTCTTGGTCTTTCTGATGTCCTTCCAGATTCAAAGTAATTTGTGAAACCGATATTAGGTGATGGTGCTTGGTGGACCTTTGGTGAAGTATCTCTGCTTGTACTTTCTGAAAACTTTTGTTGAGTATTTATTGGACTTTCAACTTGATTTCCAATAGTAAATCCAAACTGAACATTTGTTGGTGTTGTTCCTGAGGAGTCAGCTTGCTGAAAATTCGATGCATGTTGTCTTGGATGAAAATTTTGTGGAATGTTTCATTGCTGAGGATATGGGGGCATATTCCATTGTTGAACATTTGGGGATGTACCTCAACTGGGACCATTTGGAGGTACACCGAATGGTTGAGCATTTGGTGTCCCCCAGTACTGAACATTTGGTGTTGTTCCCTAATGTTGAACATTTGGAGGCGTACCCCATTGTTGTGTTGTCGGTGGTGAACCCCAGTTTTGAAAACTGTTTCCTCTTGGAGTATTACCCACTGAAGATGAACTACCAGATGATAAACCTCCAGAATGTGGACTCCCAAATAACTGGCCAGAACCCAATTATTCTGGCACATCTTCATTGTTTCGTGATACAACAGTCATAGCTTCTATAGCTGCAGTTTATCCTCGTCATTGCTTCCAGCTATATCAATGAAATATTTTCGCCAAAAAACCAGCTCTTTGAGTGAATTAATGCAAGCCCAATAAAATTTGGTGAACTTAGGAAGTTCCAAAGCAAGAAATATTTGTATTGATTTTTTGAATTCATCATAATCATCCTTATCAAAAGTACCTGGGCATAGTTGTTGCAGACTTTGTCGTTGAAATTCTTTATATCCATTTATTATGTCTTGTAATGTAGTCTCAAATGATTGTGTCTTCTTCGATGATCTCTTGAACTACTTCCAACATTAGTTCCTGAGCTTCTACCAGACGTATGAGAAATACTCCTACGTCTTCAAATTCCTTGAGAACTATTTTCACGTCTTGTACGTTCCTCACCTCTTCGAGCGGGAAGCAGAGTTGGATCTTGAGTATATTTATTTAAAGGATGTGTATCAACATTGAGGTTAACACGATAGATTTCTTCATTTTCTTGAGTTTCAGGAACATTATTTTGATGTATGTCATCACCATCAATGTCCGAAAAACCATGCAAGTCATCCTCATCTCTTCGTTCATTCAATATTTGTTGTCTTCGTTGGCGTGACGACTGTTGAGGTTGCGAATAAACATCATGCAATACGAAACATCGAACCATCACATCCCAAAATGGTGGTGGTTGTCTTTTAAAAGATCTTGTTATTTTGCATCCCTAGTAAAATTTTAACATGTATAAAAATCATAAATGTGTTGGTTATATTTATTATATTATTTTAGCTAATACGATTAAAAGTATAATTACCGATTCACGAGCCTCCCACCTTTTGTCTGATGGATAAATCATTGAAGTCTCTGCATCAACCGATATACCAGTAGAAGTCATGAGAAACTTCCACCTCTTGTATGCTTTTTTGAAATCATCAAGTTTGTTTTTGAAAAATGCGTAATTTATATTCAGATTAAATGCGCGGTTGAATTTTTCAACCATGTACTCTCTACCAAGAACCGTAGGATCTTTAAAAGTATAATCGTTCATAGAAATTGCTTGATCAAATAACTCAATCATTTTTTTTTCTTGTTTATAAGTCCACATAAATCTTGTCGTATTCTACAAATTAAAAATATAATATTTAAAATTTTATCTAATAATATATAATTAAAATAGTTCAATAAATATAAAATAAATTTCTTACTCGTGATGTAGTCTCGTTGCGAAGATTTGAGCTTCTTTGTCCCAAAGGATTTGTGTTTGTATGACGTCTTCTCGACATTTCTAAAATTTAAGAATCACACAAATATTAATATATTTGAATTCCTTAATTAATCATATTTTTAATTAAAATAAAAAATATAATAGATATACTAAGTAAAAATTTAAAAACATATCGTTATTATGTTTGCAAAAGGAAAAGACATTTTTTCTAAGATGCAAAAAAATTGTCTGCAACCATATTTCAGATACATATTCAATATTTAACGTTATTATTTACAACTTATGATTTACAAAATAATATTCTAAAAAAAAAAAAATATATATATATATATATCTCTTTTACTGATGTAAATCAATTACATTAGTATATAAAAATATTTATAAACAGAGTAAAATTTCAGAACTAACTTATGTATATTTATTAGCTTACACATTTTTAATAGTTTCAGTTAACTAATTTACATAACTTTAATAGTTTATGTACCATCACAAAATTTACATTTAACTAAATTTTCATTTAAACGGTGACATTAATATATAACAAATATATTGAATCTAAGCAAAATATAAATTAATAGTTTAAAGTTAAAATAAAAGAATACCTTTTTTGTTTGGAAGGCGATTACACCGAAATGTGTAATTTAGAATCTTTGGTAACAAATAATTTTTTCTTGAAAGCAAACGTTGTTCGTAGTTTTTGATAAGTGAATAAAAATTGGTTGCATGACTTGTATAACTTGCTTTGGTTTATATATGTGAGATTTTTGTTTTGTTATTAAAAATAATATTTTAACCAGAAAATTGTCTAGACCACTATTTTTTACCTTCTTCTGCGGTTTTGTACTGAACGCACCTCTGATATATTCACATGCTATAATATCTATTTTATTATTAATTTTAAATCTAGCGGAAAACAAAAAAATAAGTTGACTAATGTATAGTGAATGGTGACTATTTCAGGTCCCGTTGTCTACATTTCCCAAACCACAGCAAACACTCAAAGCCATAACCTATGTCTTTCAAAAAAGAAAACCTCTAGTAGATCTACGATAAAGAACATCAAACTATCGCATATGCAGCACGAAGCCACCAATAAAAAATTAAAATAATTTTACCTCCAAATATATATCAAACCCAGAGCCACACATTTTTAGAGTATCTATTTTAGAGATAAAAAATACATTAGAGATAGTCTAATAGCACACTGAGAGACAAATCTACTCTAACTTACTTTTATTTTTTCTTCAAAAATAAAAATTGTTTTTAACTCTGAAATTATAGATTAGTATTTTAAAGAAATATATTTATTTTTTTAGAAATTTTGTTTATTTTAGAGGCAAAAATGTAAGATACATTCGAAATGCTCTAAGAGTTCTATGTGAAACAAACATTAGTCCTTTTTAAATGCATTATAGCTATTTTCATTAACTAGCGCTGCTCACATAACATGCCAAAAGATGATTTTCAATCTTTTTTTAGACGTGAATAAGAACCTTTTTCTAATATATATTTTTTTTGAAAAAAAGCCTTTTTCTAATATATCACTCAGTCGCATGTCCAATGGAGTTTTTTAGCTGGGAATCTACTGTATTAAACAAATGAAAAAAAAAACAAAAGAGAGAGGTAGAGAACTTGTATCTTAAAGACACCATATGAACCTCTCTAAAACCTCCAAAAGACAGGTGCCCATTCATTATTAGTTAGATCATAGATGTATAAAAGTGACAAAATTTAATTATTTAACTTAACTATATTAAAATTAATAATATTTATATTGGTCAAATCTTCAAGACAGTTTCTTACCCGTTGAGGATATGCAACAACAGTGTAGTTGTATCACTTGTATAGAGAGAATATCTCGAAATGCAGTGATCTCGGCTTTTAAGAAGTCGGATTCATCAGCAAAACTACATTTTCGTTTCATAATGTGGTTATTATCAGGTATGGATATTACATCAGATTAAAAAATTATTGATAAAACGAAGGAGAATTTTATCATCTGTGATTATTAGAGTTTATGAGATAAAACTTCGATTAACTTCATTGTTTATTATATATTTTTTTAACTTCATTGTTTATTATATATTTTTTTAACTTCATTGTGCGTTCTATCGTTACATACTTGCATCGTTACGACTTACATACCACTGTATTATAAGTAGGAGTATTTATCTAAATTCGGTTTGGAAGTAATAAAATAAGTTAGATATGAAAATGGATAGATAAAAATAATTTGACAGAAAATAGACATAAGTTGTAGGGCAATTCCTAAGAGCATCTTCCTCGCAGGAGACGTTAAAAGGTTTTTTAATTTTTTTTTACTTTTTATTTGAATCTTTTTTTTTTTAAAATGCATCAATCATGGGTCGTCACATGTTAGTGAAACTCATAAACAGTTTAAATAATCCATAACAAACGTTTTTTATTTTGCTTTCGCAAGAAACAGTTTAAAAAAAAAGTGGGTCTTCCCCCCCCTCCCACTAAGAAACGCATTGAGCATGCGATAAAGATGTTCTTAATATTCCTTAATTTTATTTTCATTAATTCTGTTTCCAAAAATACCACACTTTATTATTTATTAGTACTGTCTACTGTTAAGTTTTAAGTTTCTTATGAAAAAATGTTTTTTTCCTTCTCAATAGTATTTACGAATCTTGTAAAAGGACAACGCTACTCTACTTGGGTTTGTGAATCCTAAAGTGTAGAAATCTATTTATTTTTTCACCAAAAAACATGTATATTTTTTTTGTTAGCTTAAGAAAAAGACATGTATATATAAAAGTCCACATGACTTTACATTTGATCATAAATTCGCAATGCGACAATTATCTATAGAACTTTACATCAGTCAATTTCGATTTGGGATAAGCATTTATTTTCTTCACTTTTGACATATGGTTTTATTTGTTCTTACGTACATATATTGACTATCAAATATTAAATCAGTTATTACTATTTGGCGCGACCTTGGCTTATATTGTCATCGAAAACAATCTAGAAGGCCAAAGGAGATGAGATAATTATTATTTTACGAACTTTCTATTCTTACCCAACTCACCGTACCATATATAGAGTAATGGAATTTGATTTTTATTGAACTAGCCACCACGTTGATTTATATAAAATCCAGATCAAATTTATAGTTCTATGTATATGAGTTAGAGTAAAACAAAAAAAGATGGTCGTCGACCTTAATTTTAATGATCTTATACTTAAGAAAAATTGTTAATAATATAGCTATTGAAAATGGTAGGAAGAGATTTATTAAGTATTAATTTGAAAACATGGCACAAATAAAAAAGAAGAAGATAAGATTATTAAGAAGAATATATGTTTGTTCGTTGTTGGATAAAAGAAAGATAACAATATTCTCGAGTTTGGATTTTTGACCCATGGATGTTCGGTTACTTAATCAATAGGCAATTGAAAGATACATTTCTTCTTTAAACTTTCGGGTTGGGAAGATGAACTTTTCATCAGTTACGTATATTCTTTCGTGTATTTGTTATCGGTATATATCAAGATAGATTGTTTTTACCGACCTAGAACAAATCTTCTTTAATTATATATACTCGTAAATACAATCAAATTAAGATTAACAATGTAGCGTTAAGATTAATATTGTAAAATTTTGAACAGTCGGATCTTGCAGACTGGAACTCAAATTAACTCATTAGTTAATAAATTTACTTCACGACATGATTGAGTTAAACGGTTACAAAATTTTAATTTCAGTTTCACAAGACTTTTTTTTTTGAACAACACAGTTATAAAATTTAAATTTCAGTTTCACAAATGTTAATTTCAGTTTCACAAGACGTGTTTAAAAAGTATAACTACAGTTTATAACTTTATATATGTACTACAGTTTATAACAAATATTTTGAATTTACATAAAAAGTCCAACAGTACTTTATATATATTCTTTCTTTAACAAATAGTTTTGAATTTAAATAAACTAGATGTTCTCAACTCTATTTGATACCCAATGCTCTATCTATTTTCTTCTACGTTCATTCGCTTTTGAACTCAGAGGAGAGAATCCTGAGGCAAAGAATTCCTGAATCAAATCAAAATGGTCAACAAAAGCTTACAATACGTGTGATGTATTAGAACATCTTTATCCCTACAATCCTATTTAAAGTTCTTATATATTTTTTTGTCTGGTTTAAAAATAAAATTAAATCAAATTAAAAAAAAGTCAATCGCAGATCGTCATGTGTCAATGGGATCTGCGAACAGTACAAGAATCCAAGAAAAATGATCTTTTAATTAAGGGGTTTTAAAATTATCTTTTAGGTTTTGGTAGACCCTTCGTCCTTTAAAAAACCCCTAAAAACCTCTAAGATCACCAAATAATATTGCTCTTAATAAATGTGAATGAAATTAAAATTTAGCATATGTCTAAAAAGAGACCAAGAAAACTTTGTTAAGCTCTTTTCCCTATTCTTTTGACCGGACTTTTGCATAACATGCCTTATTCTGTATGCCATGCGCGTTCTTCTTCCTTTTTTTTTGGTCCAGTACTTTTAATCCAGTGATAAAAAAAATCATAGAAAGTCATCAAAACATTAACATCTAATGTATACAAAGCCTGTTTTATACAAGAAAAGTGGAATTGCTTTGATATATACAAAAAAATTGATATGTGTTTCAAAAACCAAAAAACTGATATAAACATATTATCTAATAAGTTATTTTCACATAATCGAATCCTTTATCAAGTATATACAACCTTTATTTCTAACTGTTAGTTTGTTGATGAAACTTCGACATCCATGGGTTACTGAATTGCTTTCACTCATATCATGATTCCCCCCAGTTTACTCCAAATGAGATTTAGTTCTTCTTTTCTCTTTTTTTTTTTCATTTTTATGATTCTATCTATCACCATTTTTGGTCGAATGTCACTATTTTTTTTGGTCGAATGTCATTATATAACATTAACTATGTGATAAAATGGTCAAACTAGTTGAATGCTATTAGTTACAAACTTGATTTGGGCTACGTTAAATATTGTGATTCTATATGTACGGGGTTTTGCTTATTTATTTCTCTATCATAATTGATTGTGATACTGATAGAAATTAGATACAAAATTTTGTTAAAACTCAAAACGAATTGATATTCAATTTGTTTATTTCAAAATATCTGTCTAGTTTCTACATCAGAGATCTATGAATTAGTTAAAAATTAGAGATCTATAAAATATTTCTTATGTTGAAGCTGTGTTTAGGACCTCTATTTATTTTCAGTGAAATAAATATTTACATATCAACAAGTAGAATAAGTTCATTAGCTCAAATAAATAATATGAACAATTTCTCTATAAATAGAAAGCTCACTATTGGAGACAAAGAGATTTTTGAAAGAAAAGATTTTAAATAAATAGAGTTTCTTTGAGAGAAATTGCTATCAGTAAAATTTAAAAGGTCATATAACTAACTGCCATGTTTCTAGCTCATATATATAACTGCAATGTGTCTTGGTCATATGCGAGAACGTATCCATGTAAGCTCGTCCACCATCCAAGAGAGATCATCCAATGAACTCGTCCAAGTGAGCGCATCCTTGCCTAGCCGCAATGTTCCTAGCTAATCATTTCTACATGTCAATCAAATTATTTCACATGTTTTACGAATTACCAATGGCTTCATTCCTCATTTGAGGATACGTCGCGAGACACATCTATGAACACTAAACACCACCACTCGGTTGTTAACTCCTAGCTACAACTTTATTATCAAAATTCTCCTTATGTTGAATATCCGAATCACTGTTCAAATACTTTGTTTTGAATTCACTTTCAATTGGGATGATTGATTAAGATGTATCAAATAATTTTAGTTTTAATTTTTATTTACAACCATAAAAGTTATCAAACATGCTTAGTTTTTAAAGATAAAACAAAAAAATAAAATACAAACACTTGTAGCAACTTTATTTTCTAAAGCATTATTTTGTAAACTACAGAAAAAATAAAAATATTATTCCTCTCTATTAGTTTCTCATTTAATTTTTATATCTACATCAAATACATCCACATAAAAAAATTCTAAAGATGAAATTCTATGGTAAATATTTTACAACTACGCTCAACCAATCATCCCCAACATCTTATATTTTTAGTTATTGTAAGGAATACTGTATATTCATTATGTACGAGGTTACAATATATAGAGATTACAGTAGGGTTTGGTTTATTATTAATTACAACATTGGTCCTTTATCTATTGTATATCTCTTATACCCTCCCTCAAGATGGAGGCAGTGCTTTGACTCCAATCTTGTTCTTCAGTTCCAGAAATCGCGGTCGAGGAAGTGGTTTGGTCAGAGTGTCTGCGAGTTGGTCTTTGGTACTGACATGTTGAACGCGCAATGCACCTGTCTGAATGTTTGCACGAACAAAATGATAGCCTAGAGCAACATGTTTTATCTTTGAGTGAAACACAGGGTTGGCGCACAGATATGTGGCTCCTATGTTATCACAATAAACCACCGGAGCCAAGTTTAATTCCCATTTCAGAGAGCAATGAGCATATCCAATGAAGTTCTGAAGCTGTGTTCGCTACTGCTCTATACTCTGCTTCTGTAGAGGATCGCGCAACACTTCGTTGTTTCTGAGAGGACCACGAAATGGGGCTGCTACCAACATATATGACATAGGCATTGGTGGAGATGAATGCATGGACGGTAAGAGGAGTGCGAGAGCTTAAGAAAATACCATGCGAGGCTGTCGCGGCAAGATACCGTAAGATTCGTTTGATGGTTTGCCAATGAAGGTCTGTGGGGCGATGCATATATTGAGAGAGACGATTCACCGCGAACGCAATATCAGGCCGGGTTAGAGACAAATATTGAAGACTTCCGAGCACCATTCGATACTCCTTAGGGTCTTGCAGAACCGTTCCAGATAGAAGGGAGAGCTTTGGTGTGGCTTGCATTGGTGTTGAGACTGGCTTGACGGAGCTCATGTTCAGCTTTGTAAGAAGGTCTGTGATGTACTTTCTTTGCATCAGGTGGAGGCCGGACGGTGTTCTTATTGCTTCAATACCCAAAAAGTAACTGAGCTCACCGAGGTCCTTAAGTGAAAAACGAGCACTTAGAGCCGAGTTGAAGTCTGCAACAAGTGATGCATCTCCTGCAACAAGGATGTCATCCGCATATACGAGTACATAAATTATATGAGAGCCTCTTTTGTGAATGAACAAGGACGTATCTGCGAGTGAATTTTTAAACCCCATGGCAAGTAGGTATTGTCGGAGTTCATTATACCATGCGCGAGGTGCTTGTTTGAGCCCATATAGTGCTTTGTTCAAGCGACAGACATGGTGAGGAAGATCTCGATCGACAAAGCCCGGTGGTTGAGAAACATACACCTCGTCGTCAAGAGTTCCTTGGAGAAACGCGTTGTTGATGTCTAGCTGGTGAATGCGCCAGTTCTTCTTGACAGCAACATCAAGGACCAGTCTTATCGTAGTCGGTTTAATGACTGGACTAAAGGTCTCTGAGTAGTCCAGGCCATATTGCTGATTAAACCCTCTTGCGACAAGACGTGCTTTGTACCTTTCAACAGACCCATCAGCATGATATTTAACTGTAAAAATCCACTTTACAGGTGACCACATTCTGTGCTCTATCCGGAGGGACCAGGTTCCAGGTGCGATGTTTTAGTTGAGTATTGATCTCATCAATCATTGCTTGGTGCCAGTTTGGATCTTTAAGAGCCTCTGCCACTGATGTTGGTATCTTGATATGTTGTCGGGTGGTTTCGGCTAGAAGGTTGAGTTTTGTTTTTGGTTTTAGGATTTTGTTTTTGGCTCTTGTTCTCATGGGGTGGATGTTTTGTGGTTCAGTTGGCTGGGTGGTTGTAGGCTCTGTGGTGTTTTGTTGAGGAGGAGTAGGTGATGGAATGGGCTGAGTAGTGGTTTCAGTCGGTTGAGGCGTGGGATCGGTAGGCTGGGGCATGAGATCAGTTACGGGTGTGGCAGAGGTGTCTGGAACTTCTAGTGCTTCCACATTTGGTGGTGGCAGAGGTGCAGGTTGCGCTGGTGGTGACGGACTCTCAGAGCAAGAGGGGACGAAGGAGTGAGCTCGAGTAGGTAGAACTGTATGAAGAGGCACATGACTCGGGTTAACATCCATCTCTGAACTCGGTATCTCTGTAACTCGCGATGCAGAGCTATAAGGGAACTCTGCTTCATTAAACTTCACATGTCGTGAAGTGTCATTCGGCCTGTCTTCATGTCATAATAGAGGTAAGCACTCTGTGTGAGTGAGTATCCCATAAACACGCACTTAGTAGAGCGATCGTCGAGCTTAGGTGTTGTGTACGGACGCAGCCAGGGATAGCATGAACATCCAAACACCTGAAGCTTCATATAGTTCGGAGACTGATTAAAAAGCTTTGCGTATGGAGATAATCCAGATAAGACATCTGTGGGCATACGATTTATCAAGTACACAGCAGCTGCAAACGCAAATGGCCAGAAGGTTTTCGGTATCGAGGACTTACTGAGCAGCGTGAGACCTGTCTCAACAATGTGCATGTGTTTTCTCTCCGACACTCCATTATGTTCTGGTGTGTGAGGTGGTGTGGTAAGATGCGAGATGCCTTTATCCTGAAGATACGATCGCAGAGCAATATATTCTCCTCCATTGTTAGAATACAAAGTCTGAACTTTTGCTTGAAACCGGTTCTCTACAAGCGAGACAAAGGCGATGAAGATCTCCTTGACTTGCGATTTGCGTTGCATCGTGTAAAGCCAACTGTATCTCGTATAGTGATATACTATGAGAAGGTAATATTTTGCAGCATCAACTGATGTAACTGGTGACATCCAGACATCACTATACAAGTATTCAAGTGCACGATGAGACACAATTGTGTTTGAATGAAATGGCAACTTGTGGCTTTTATTGATGTAACAATCAGAACATGAGAACTCGGTTTGAAGAGAATGCGAGACAGGTAAAGAAAACTTTGAGACAACATTTTTAAGGACTGATAGAGATGGATGCCTGAGATGTGAGTGCCACGATGAGAGGTCGGTGGTTGGTGCTGTCGATGAGGCTAGAGCACTGATGTTAACCGGCCACTCATACAGCTCATTCCTAGTTTGGCCTTGGAGTAACTTGGCCCCCGTGCTGATATCCTTCACCTGAAGGTGTGCAGGAAAGAATTCCACCGAAACACGATTAGTATTACATAACCGATAAACAGAGATGAGATTTTTAGTCACATCTGGAACATATAAGACATCTCTGAGAGCAAGAGATCGAGATGGTGTAGGGAGTAAACCGGAACCAGTATGGGAGATCTGAAGTCCAGAACCATTAGCAACTTGAACCTCCTCTCCTCCTGTGTACGGTTGATGAAGGGAGAGATTGGCTAGGTCTGATGTTAAGTGATGTGTTGCACCGCTATCGAGGATCCAATTTGCAGCATCGTATGGAGGTACGTTAACAAGATTAGCTCTTGGCTGCCATGGAGTTTGCGGGTGTTGCTGATGCGAACCAGCAGAGGGAAGTTGTGGACATCTCCGAGCACTGTGCCCATGAACTCCACAATATTGGCAACGACCTTGATACCCACGACCACCTTGGTTTTGATTTGACTTGGGTGGAAAGGTTTGTTGCTGTTGCCATGTTTGAGTAGGCCTCGGAGTGTAGCGATTGTTGTTGTTACGACTGGTGTTCCCTCCGGGGCGTGATGACGCTGCATTTGCAGTAATAGGTAGAGTAGCGGATGCAGAAGACGTTTGAATCTTCAGTTCGTGATTGATCAGCTTCTCATGGATCTCGGTGATCGAGGGTGGTGTGTCACGAGCTTCAATCTGGTCAGCGATAGATTTATACTCGTCGGGAAGGCCTCCAATGATGAAGTCGATTTGATCTTCATGATCAATAGACTTGCCAAGCAAGGCAAGTTGATCAAAGCGAGTCGTGAAGCCCTGAACATACTCGTCAATGGTTTTGGTGCCCTTCGTCCATTGCTCGAGTTGTTTCTTGATTTGTTTCACATGACCACGACTTCGTTTGGCGTATGTGGCAGCGAGTATGCTCCATATTTCAGCCGATGTGGTTGTGGTGGATAGAATCGGCTAGGCAGCAACAGAGATAGCACCCAAGAGAGCACTATAGATAAGCTTGTCTTGTCGTTTCCAGATCGTGAACTCTGGATTTGTTGCAGCGACTCCATTGTTGGTGATAGTCGCCGGTGGCTTGATGATTGATCCATCGAGATATCCCGCAAGATCGTACCCATCAAGTATAGCATGAACCTGCCTATTCCACATAAGAAAGTTGGTGGAGGTAAGCTTCGTCACATTCATCATGTTGATGTTGAGGATAGAGGTTGATTCTGTGACATTAATGGTGTCAAAAGAAGAAGTCGACATTGTTTGAAGGTAGAGAAGAAGAGAGCTGGAGGTTGGCGGCTTAAAAAAATTAGGTCTCAGTATCTCAGCTCTGATACCATGTAAGGAATGCTGTATATTCATTATGTACGAGGTTACAATATATAAAAATTACAGTAGGGTTTGGTTTATTATTAATTACAACATTGGTCTATTATCTATTGTATATCTCTTATAGGTATATCATAATAATAATTTTTATCAGACTTGAGACTCCATTATTATATATATATATATTAATGATAAAGATATGAATCAAAATTATAATTTTTGTTATAGAAGAAAGATAATATATACAATTACTGTGAATAGTTTTGTATTCTTGGAAGACAATTATAGCTAGTCAAATATTTTAGCTTAGTGGTAGAGCACATGGCTGTTAACCATGCGGCTGCAGGTTCGATATTACATATGGCGTAGTAATTAATTTTTCATATAAGTTATAGGTCATATATATGACTTTTATTAAGATTCCAAAGTACTTTTTGGGGTGGATATGCTAAATGATGATTATATGATATAATTTATGCAATATATATATGGTCAATCATAAATTAATGAGATATTTTTGCACATATTTTAAGCTGATAGCATGATATTGTGTAAATTAAGATATCATCAAGTAAAAACACACACTATTATTCTAAATTTATACAAATTGTAAACTATTTGGTTAACAGGAGAAGAATCTGTTTACAAATATTATCCATAAGTTTTCAAATAATGACCAACAAATAGTACATAAGCTTATTTTGATATTAGTTACATCTACCTCATGTAATCAAAACAAACACATCGGCGATTCAACCAATACCCTGAGATGAGGTTATGACTTCTACGGCATTCTAGAAAACTTCCAAAACTACTATGTCAACTATTTTCGATAAAATGTGAAAATGTCTTGTTCAAATACCATTATATCATTTTATTTTTCAGAAGTCTTCTTTCCATTCAACTGCACGTGAGAATCATTAGCTGAGTCTCGATCATTTTTTGATAAAACAACAATTTTTTTTTTGAAACTTTGATGATACACCACCAACTTTACTCAACCTTCGAAGAGTTATTTTCTTTTGTAGTAGACATTTATATTAGATATATGATTTCACTCTGATCAATAATTTTCAAGAGTATATATTGTACATCTTAGGTCGGCTCGGTTGTAATAATACAAATATAGCATGGCAAACATGGCGCACAAAACGAATGAAACTGCTCGCGTTAAAATATTTATATAAGCATATATTATGGTTTACTAACCCACTCTTCGTTTTTGAATCAATTTGGAAAAATAAATTCCAAATTTAAATCAAAATGTATAGTCTTTGATCTCATCCACCGATTACTTTTTTTCTTGCGCACATGATACTTTGCTTTTTTGAGAAATCATTCACACACAACATCAAATAATTAGGCCATCATTAACCCTGAAACCCCTATGGATTTCTTAGTTTTTTGTTTTTTTTTTTTAGAGTAAACCTATCGCGAGTTGACATGTGTCAGTAGGGCCCGTGAACAGTGTAAGAAACTCTTTAAAACCGGTTCTTAGTTTATAATTTTTATAACCGATCCTTACAGTGTTCATGGGCTCCACGCCTTAAGAAACTCACTTAAGAACTCCCTTTAATTGTGCTCTTAAGTAGTAGGGACATAAAATAATCTAATACGAACGCATGGACATGAATTAAAAAGCATCTTCTTATTTTATTAACACTACCAAACATAAAACTAAATTCGGTTGATATTAGCGATATATACGAATTGTTTTATGACGTTATAAAGTAGATAGCTTTAACCTTTTAGAAGTTTCTATGGTTCACATTCGGTATCATCTCGCTGTTCGTCAACTCGTGTTTCTCTATAAATAATACCCAATGATTCATCTTCTCTTCATCCTCATCTAAACAAATATTCAATATCTCTTCTTTGAGTTCTCTATCTCATCTTTGCGAATCAATATGGCTAAGTTCACAACCATTTTCATCATGGCTCTCCTTCTCTGCTCAACGCTAACCTACGCAGCCCGGCTGACTCCGACGACAACCACCGCCTCTTCTAGAGAAGACACCGTCATGGTTCGTTACATATTACCTTTCTTTGTTTTCTTTTTCTCATAATATTGCAACTAAAAACATTTTTGCAAAAGTGAAGTCTCCGTTGTAAAGATAAGCAACGTCTTAATTCACAGGTATTAAAGGTTAATACTCAAAAATATTATGGGTCAAAAGTATAAACTATTGTTACAAAATAGTTTTTTTTTCTATTATTATTATTTTCAAAAGTTGAAAATAATATTTTAACCACACGTTAGTGGTTGGGTTGTACATAATATCCCGCAATAACCTTAAGAATCGCCAGTTTGAAACCATTGTCTTTAGATTACTTTAGAGTGTGGTCAGATGATAAAAATATCTAATTTTCTTTCTTAGCAACCGGGTTTGGCTAACGCCGATTTAGCTGGCGCCGATTTAGTTGGCGCATGTGGCCAGACCCTAGAAAATTAGTCGGTAAGGTCACGACCGATTTAGCCCGCAATAACCTTAAGGATGGCCAGTTTGAAACCATTGTCTTTAGATTACCTTAGAGTGTGGCCGATTGAGCCCGCAATAACCTTAAGGATCGCTAGTTTGAAACCACTGTCTTTAGATTATCTTAGAGTGTGGTCAGACGACAAAAATATTTAATTTCCCTTGCTAGCAATCGGATTTAGCTGGCGCTGATATAGCTGGCGCTGGTTTGGCTGACGCTGATTTAGCACGGCACCGTAGCAGACCCTAGAAAATTAGTCGGTTGGGTCACGACTTCCAAAATAACCCGGGTCAACAAAAAAAATTAATATTTCGATCCTACATACGTATATGTATGTTTTTTTTTTGTTAGCTAAGCAAAGTTATATGGAGTCCAAATTAATGGAGCAGATTCAAACGTTAAAGTACCAGTAACGATGAACACATAATTAACTCCTATGCATGTTCTACGCATCAATTAGCAAATAGCATGGAAAAGAGTACAATATCGATCTAGATTAGATTTTCATACATATAAAACTGCATATTCTTAGATTAGTCTATATGTAAGCTTACGAGTTATACGTCTAAGATTCTAAGTACGTACAAACGAAAACCCCAATAAAGTTTGCATGCATGGTCCTTATAACATTCTCCCGATTTGTTTATTATCACAAAGTCTATTCTTTTCCGCTATGGATATCGGAATGAGTTTAGAAGTTAACACTAACGTGCGTTTTTTGTTATTTATGTGTAGGAAACTGAAGGAGATAAAGCTGAAGAACAAAGCTGCGAAGGAATTGGAGAAGAAGAATGTTTGATTAGACGAACTCTTGTTGCTCACACCGATTACATCTACACTCAGAATCACAAGCACTAGATTTCTATGTATTCAGCCATATAATTAACTAGTTACATTATTAAACTCTATCCCTGTACTTTTCTGTTCTCTGTTTTTGAATGTTGTTATTGCTATTTTCATTTCTGCTATACCACTTTGAGAGATTAGTTATCACACTCGTTGTATGATTATAGATCTGAAAATAGTTCAGGAGAACCGGTTATAGACAAAGCAAAATGAAACATTTGTTTCCAGCACTTATTTTTTTTTTTTGAAAAAATAACATAGAAACAAGTACCCAAATTTGTAAAAGATTTTTTTTATTAAAATATTTAGTAAATCGCCTATAGCTCCTAAAATTTTAGGACCGTCCTATTATTATTTAGTTTAAATATTTAAAGTCGCAAAGTCACAACAAAGATTTTATTCCATTTCGAGTTTGGTTGTAACCACCAGCTGTATTTTGTCTTAATATTAGACGAGTGGACTTGGAACAAAGTAGTTGACTTTCTCGTAAAGATTAAATTTATAACACCTCTCAAAATTAGAAAGTCCGGACTGGGTCGATATAGTAGGTACGATATGCTATGGGCTAACCCTCAACACATCAGAAAGAAAATGAAACTTCACCATTCTGAAAATAATATGAAAACTGTAGCTTTCTTATTTTTTGTTAGGTGATAGAGAGACTGGAAACTGATCGTGAAATCGAAGACGATTATTGATGTGGGTTAAGCTAGGAATTAACAGTATGAGAGTAGAGTCAACACTTATAGACTCTATATTGTTGATTGCATAGTTGATCAATAAGAAACAAAGTATTTTGTGTTTTAAATGATTATGATATTTTCGTATTAATAATCAAAAATAAAAAAATAATTCGACAAGTAGAAAAACTAAAGAAGTCTTCTAAACAAGATTTATTTAATAAGATTTGAGGTTGTCTAGAAGTGATCAATCGTGAAGATGTCGTCCAAGACGATCTGCGGTGATAATTCAAAGTGACGATCTTTTCAAATGTGGATGATTTTCTTTATAAAATTGTGTTGCTAAACGGTTTAGCATATCTTTTCAATGAATAGTATAAACTTTTTATAGTAAGTATGATTTCGTGAAGACATTGAATCCGTTTTTGTAAACGGGTCTAGTTTGTGTTTGGACCTAGCATTCTTTTAAACTCTCTGTTAGGTCTATCTACAACATTTACAAACAATTGGGAACTATAAGATGTCTTTAATATTGTTGGCCATGCGATTCTTGCAACCAGACAAAATACCATGTTGTTGTCAATGTCACATACTAGATGTTGCAATTTGAAAGAAAGTATATCAAGTTCGAACTGAAGTTTAGATTAATGAGATCAAATAAGGACAAGAGAGTTAATAACTTTGTTTTCTCTTAGGTTATAACAAGAATCATTCTTTGTTTACTGATCATTTCTCGTAAAAGAACATATATGGGTCTTGTCTCATTCACATCACCAACACACACTAAGCAACTATATCCATAGTCAATACCATATTTATCCGCAAAATACATACAAGTGTATAAAAAATAATGTCCCACGCACGTTTTATCATTATTCAAATATCCAAATCCAAAACATTCAAACAAACCCCACACCCCATTCAAAAAAAAAGTTGATAAAAAGACAACAATTATTTTCTTCTCCAATTAAAGCCAAAAAAACAAAAAATTTTGATTGAATCCAAGAATCATTCAGACAAAACATAAAAGTGTAGTGCAATATTGAAAAGAAAAAGGGTCTTGTCTTGTAGCCTGATCAGTTCCTTGGAGTGAGTATCCATGGAGCTTCAACAATCTATAAACACAAACTATGAATTAGAGATGACTTAACTCTCACCTATCTCCTCGTCTCGTTTCCTCTCTCTCTAACTTTCTCCACGTACTTCTCCACTTTACCATTTGCTCTCTCCACCAAGACTTCAACAACGAACCAAACGTCTCAAACGTCTCCCTCACGGTTAAATCCACAACGTATTTCCGATTACTTGGTACAGACAGATCAAACCACGTCCGTTTAGATCCAACGGTCAGCTGCACTCTTGAGCTAGTTTTTTGCTATGAGTTAGCCGATCGCTAATAACTAGTTCTGGGATTTATTATCCGAGATCCGGATCTGATCCGAGATCATCCACTCCAGATCTGCTCCGAAAATAGGATAATCAAAGTGTCTAGATTTGGATTCCGATCATAAAATCTTAAACATGATCCAAATATTTCTTTATTTTTAGATCTAGATTTTTAAATCCAAATCCATGTTTTTAAGATATATTTAAAATTTTAATGGTAAAATATTTGATATATTAATAGTTATACATAAATTAATTTTATTCTATTATATTTTAATTTTAATAATATTATTTTCATAATATTCAAAAGAATTTTTATAAATATTTAATTTATGTATTTAAAAAATAACTGTTTTTCAAAAATATTTTTTATTTATTTTTAGTTATTTTAGCTGATGTTGATCGAATCTAGATATCCACGAGTATCATAATGTAGAGACAAATATAAAGGCACAAATTTAGATATGAATATTAAATTCACGGATCCGAAAGTGGATTTGAATTTGAATACTCTGAATGTTTCAGTTATCAAGGATCCATAGATCCGAGGAAGGTTCTGTAGATCCGCCGATGAAGAATATATTTGATCCCACTACGACTGTTGAAGAACCGTACTTATGAGGAGGGAACTGAGGTGGGTTCGGAACTAACCGATAATCTTTCGTTGCTGTTTCATCATTCAGACAGAGAGTGAACCAGTGGACTGTCGGGTCGTTGGATCTTTCTTGGAAACATACATAGAGGGAGCTCTTGCGGGGGACGGTTCGTAGCCCTTTGAACTCAGGCGACCGAACAAGGGATCTTAGGTTTTTCGAGACCCATGAGAGGCTTAGGTGATAGCTTCTTGGGACACGGGCTAAGCATCTCACAACTATTTCGTCAGGTAATGAAGAAAGTGACGGCGGCGGAGGAGGATAGGTGCTGTATTTTCTCGGTGGCTCGTCGGCGTTGGAGTTGGACATCGTTGCGTTGATGGAAGATGTTTTCTAGTTTCCAAACGGCATGTTGTAGCATTTTTTAGGCTAAAAGGAAAAAGAACGTGCTAGAAAACGGCACGCTGTGCCATAAAACAACAAGATGTATGCTTATAGAGTTCGATTGGACTCAAAACTCATTTTTTTAACATCCCTAAAGAGTAAAGATGATGACATCAAACAAGCCTAAACCGTCAAAATGGTCGGGGATATGTTTCCAAACCCGGCATGTTGTAGCATTTTAGGGAAAAGAAAATTGCTCAAAAAGGGGTAAAAGAACAATCTATGAAAAAGTGATAAACAACAAGATACTCGTATATATTAAATGAGAAATCACTTAAATAATTTACGATGATGTGTCAATTTGAAAAAAAATCTCTAGTTAATTGTTTTAATTTGATTGTTCAATAATTTTTACTTTTAATTTATTTAATTCAGCTATAAAAAAACTAATCGAGAACCAACTTACTTCAGTAAGTAAACAAATTAACTATTTCTATTATAGTTGTTGAGAAAAATTCTAATAAAATGCTACAAAAGTCGTATTTTATATTTTAAAAAGTTTTAAAATAATCAAAATAAACAATACAAGTCTATTTATTTAGAAAATATATAATAACAAATAAAAATTGAAGATTGCAGCTCCGGCTTCTCCTCTTTCTCAAGTTTTTTTTTGGCTTTTTATTTGCATTTTAAATCTCTAGAGGTCTAGTCTCATCAATACTAACAAGCCCTGTGTTTTATAAAAGAACTGACTAATTTCGTAAATGAGGTGATGATTGTTTTTCTAGTTTTTAGATTTTAGATTTTGGTTTTTAGTTTTTAATTTTTGGATTTTAGATTTTAGTTTTTAGTTTTTGATTTTGCAGTAGATTTTAGTTTTTTGAAAATCATGAATGGTGATTTTAGATTTTAGTTTTTAGTTTTTAGTTTTTGCATATTTTATATACACCAAATGGTATATAATAAACCAATATAAAAATAATTAATATACACACATTAAATCAAATATCTTTTTTATTTTTTTTTTAAAATATATATAAAATAGAAAAATCTAAATAAGAATTTTTTTAATAAATTAATGACTCTATAAATTAATAAAAAAATTTGATCCCAACATTATTAATTTATAGAGTTTTTACTGCATCAATGTTTCGTAAAAAATTAGAAGTAAATTACTGTAGATAAATAATATACACAAGTTAAAATGAAAAATGTAAAAGAAAATAACAACTATTTCTAAAGTTGTGGCAAATATAAGTATACACATATGGTATATTTCATAATAATTGTTATATTTTTGAGTAAAATAAAATTTAATTATATTTTTAAAAAATTAGCAAAAGAATAAACTTTTAAAAACGTTTTATTTAAAATTAATATATTTTCTAAAAAATACAAAATAATTAAAGTGTAATAAATTATTATACTTATGATTAACTACTTTAAAATAATTTTTTATAAAATATATGGTACATAATATTTATTAAAACATTAATAAATTAACGTACCTTAATAAAACTTTAATTGCTCCAATAAGTAGTAAAATATAATTAACTCCAAATGCTTAGAAAAAATAATGATCTTTTACGTTTGTTGCGTGTGCTGTTATTGAGTGATAAGTGTAAGTTTTATATACTACATCATTTTCCTAAATTTACTAATATTTTTTAAAAATAAGAAAATATTTTTTGGTTTTTGCTCGTACCAAAATCCAAGAAGAAACAAAGAAAAAGGAGATTCTGGCTTTTATGTAGAAAAGAGTAAGAGGCATTAAAAACTAGTTTCCCTAAAAAATAGGAAAACTACTTTGCTAAAATCATGATTGGTTAGAAAATAGATTTTGGAAAATCAAAAACCAAAAACTAATTTAAAAACTCCAAACAATCAACCTCTGAGTCTTACCACTGCCTGATTCTTGCAACTTCGTAGGAACTATGAATGTTGTTATCAGTGATGTGAAACTCAAGTTAGACTAATTATCACTATCTTCCTCCATGTGTGTAGTTTTTGAATGATGTGAAAATCAATTTAGATTAATACTTTTGACTTGAATAACAGAAGATGACAACAATACGACGAACACACTATTAACGCGCCTTCTCCTCAACCCAAAAATAGACTGGGCCTCGACACCAAGCCCAACACTTCTCAGTCTACTCAGCCCAAAACAGCTCAACGGTCTCCTTCCAGTTTAATGACTAACGACAAAGAAGAGGTGGCTCTGCAAAAGGGAAAAAGCAAGGCGATGACGTTCGATACGGTTGAACCTTGTCTCCTTCAGTTGGGAAATAGATTTGCAGCCCTTGATTCCTTGGAGCTTCCGTGATGTTGCCATCTGGATAGAGAACTAGGGTTTGGTCAGTTTGTATAAATACCTTTGCTAAGACCATCCCCATTAGTGAACCCCATGGGTGGGGTTCACCAAGTGTTTTTTTTTTTATTTTTTTTTTCTTTTTTCGTTTACTTAAAAAAAAAAAACAAATTGGACCAATGGCGGGCCGCCACGTGTTGTGGGGCGCGCCAAACAGTGATGAACCAGGTTCATGGGGATAAACCTGCCAGAGAGGAGTTCATAGAATTAATAGTATTTTAATGGTGATTTCTAAAAAACTGTGCCCATAAACCCCATTAGAACCTCTAATGGGGGTGCTCCTTATTGTAAAGAACAAGAAAGATTGGAAATACAAAAGTTAACATTTTCAGTCATCTTCTCTAAGTATTTGTTCTGGTTTCACACACAAGAGATCACCCAGTATAACCACTTAAGAATTTCACAAACATATGCTTTAAGAGCACATGTAGTACTATTGAGATCAATCAATCAGAAACAGCTAAACAGTGCAGAAAGCTAAACGAAGATGGGACGGTAGCCACAATACCAGACCAATCAATCGTCCAACAAATCCTTTCTCCAACTCTATGCAGTGAGACAAACATACACTGAACATTCTTGTTAAGAGTATGATCAACTTCACTTCCACCCCACATGTACAAAACCACTAGCTTCCCATCGTATTCCGCCATCGCATCTGCTCGAAAGATAAACATCTCATTCCCATCAAGACCCACCAATCTTCTCCACACGTTGAGCTTTGTGTCAAACCACATCAACCCACGCCGGGCGAATAAAGCAAAGAGAACATCATCCACCACACACACGCGATACACCATATAAGTTAACGTCTCCTTTCTTCCACCTTCCGAGAGTCTTTCGCTTACCATCTGAACCAACCGTTCTCCTTTAGATATTTTGGGGTTGTACACAGTTGTGTCCTCGTAGTCCACCATGTAAAACTTCCCCTCCACCGAGGCAATAAACCGTGGAATATTATACACGTTCACCCTCCCCGCAAGCTCCCACGTTTCAGACTTTGCATCAAAAACTTCAATTTGGATCTCTTTATAAGAGCTTTCGTAGGAGAACCGTCTTCCTCCAACAACGTATATCTTCCCGTCCATTACTCCAGCAGCGGCTTCTTCCACGTGTCGAGCCACGCTCATGCTTGGTCCCTGGGTGATGTTTCCAGATTGGGTGTCAAGGATCCAGAGATCGGTGGAGGGTCTTCTAGATCCGCCACCGATGAAGAAGATCTTTGAGCCCACTGTGACGGCTAAAGAACCGTACTTATGAGGTGGAAATGGAGTTGGGTTCGGAACTAACCGATACTCTTTCGTTGCTGTTTCATCATTCAGACAGAGAGTGAACCAGTGGACGTTCGAAGCGTTGTATTGTTTTTGGAAACATATGTAGAGGGAGCTCTTTTGGAGGGTAGATCGCAATCCGTTGAGCTCAGGCGAGCGAACAAAGGATCTTATGTCTTTTGAGACCCATGTGAGGCTTCGGTGATAGCTTCTTGGGACAAGGGCTAAGCATCTCACAACGATTTCGTCAGGTAGTAAAGAAAGCGACGGTTGGGGAGGATGGTTAGTGTATTCTTCCGGTGGCTCGTCGGCGTTGGAGTTTGACATATTCTTGCGTTGAGGTTCACACGTTAACGGCATGTTGTAGGCTAAACAGTATAAACGACACAACGAACGAGACGAAACGGCATGTTATTAATTTTAAAATTTTAAGTAAGTATATAAAGTTGTGGTAACAGTTTTAGTTTTGGCTAAAAAATATACTTTTAAAACGTTAATTTCAATGTTGATAAAAATCGTTAATTCCAAAAATGCTAAAAGAATCAGCGTCAATCAACATGATTTCAACAAAAGTCTGTATTGAGTTTTGTCTTACTTCGTATATTGGTCTGTAGAAATTGACCCGTTTGTGGTTTTAATAAAAGAAAATTAATCTAATAGATTGTTAATGAGATCATTCAGTTCCAGTAACACGATGCATTTGGCAAAAAAGAATGATCTTGACCAATAAAGATTATGCTTTTTCTCCATGTGTGTAGTCATCAATTATGTGAAGATCAATATATATTTGTATTAACTTGAATAGTGGAAGATGATATGTGTGAGATAATTACGATGGAAAAGTCTTTTTTTTTTTTAAATTAATGGGTGACATTTCTATAGCATTTTACTTAGAATGATTCCACAAAGTGAGTTGGTCGTCCTGTCAGTTGTAATATTCTTTCAGTTAATAATCAATAAGATCTAAGATTAGTCCATGAGAGAACATGTCTTTTGTCTCCTAAATCTCCTTTAGTATCATCATTATCATCAATTATACTATTTTTATACCATTTCACAGCGAAGACAGGCAGATCAATTTTGATATAAAGAAGGAGAGACACCTCATACAAGAGCATATCAGAGAAGAAGATGTATCAAGATCAACAACACCCCGTTGGTGCTCCTCCTCCTCAAGGTAATTAATCCCCTTGTTACAATTCTCTTCTTATCTTTTGTTTTTTTGCTTCTTGATTCTAATGTTGTGGTTGCTATGCATATAGGGTATCCTCCAAAGGAAGGATATCCACCACCGGGATATCCTCCGGCAGGTTATCCTCCACCACCTCAGGGATACGGCCAGGCTTATCCACCACAAGGGTACCCTCCACCGCACTATCCTCAAGGTCCTCCTCCGCAGTATCCTTATCAGGGTCCCCCGCCACCACATTATGGTCAGGCTCCTCCACAAAAGAAGAAAGAATCAGGGTTTGTTGAAGGATGGTGCGTTGACCCAATCTCTATCTCTCTTTTTGTTTTATATAATATGGTTTTGGATGGTTGCAACCGAGCTTTTGTCACTACCACTTTTTGTACACCATTCATAAACTTTGGTCATAAACGTGGACCGTTTTCATGAAGAAATAGAACGGTCTAGTTCGTAAACGAACTGGTTAGCTCGTCTAGTGCAACCATCTAAAGTACATATGTTTGCAAGTGAATGTAACTCATATGTATACGTGTGTGTTTGTGTTATAGCTTGGCTATGCTCTGCTGCTGCTTTCTGTTGGAAGCTTGCTTCTGATTGAAGAATGAGATGATATTCGCCCGTTGACCGTCTTCAGGATGCCATCGTATTTTATGTAACAAGACGTGTTTGATCAAACATTTGGACATCTTCTTCTCATGTGTTAATATATGTGCGTTAACGTTTTGTGTTTGTTCCTGTTCTATATTTTTATTTATTTTTGGCTTTGAATTGGAATTTTTACTTTCGTTTATTGTATTTATTTGTTTTTACAAATATTTGTTTTTTTAATTACGAAGATGTTACGGACCGAAATGCATAATTCTCAAATCCAAAATTAAAATATGTAATATTAATTTTGTTTCAATGTTATTTAATCTTATGATTTTAAGTTTTGTCATGGTATTTCCTCAAGAACATTTAATATTTCTGACGATTATTTAATTAAGGCCAGTGTTCATCTTTTATTTCTTTTTGCTTTCTTTTTCTCAGTGTTCATCTTTTATATATGTAAAGTGAACTCACTTTTGTATAAATGCATTCATTTTCAGTAGAGAGAACACAAAATAAACATCTCGTTTTCTTGTCTCCTAGCTCTCACCAAATGTGAGAAAGAGTGACCGGAAAAAAATTGGTTTCATATTTCCATAAAGTATAATTCACGTTAGGATTCAATTCACCAAGAATCTAAGCACTTAAATGGAAAACATTTTTATAACGATCTGATAGTACACGATTAATGGCTCTTTCACGTCTGTTCACTTAATATGTGAGCGATATTTCGTACGACAAATTGGATGTTAGATATTTTTGGAAGCTTTTAAGTCCTGTTTACTTACCATAGATACATCACATGATATTTCCGCATGCTTTGGTTTCATTCGCACGATATCACAAATCATTTTTTGATAGACCACTCATAACTCCACTATTCCTGTTCAAGCACACGTAACTATGGAGTTCTTTCTGGATAGTTGACTGAAAAGGTAAGTCCAATTTAGTGACACATATATCCAAATTAATTCTTTAAAATTTTCCATATACCACAAACAGGGATATTACAATTCACCCTTCTCACAGAACGCAACATCCTCATTGCGCACTACGACATATCTCAAGACGTCTCTCGGATCAGAACCAAATTGGTTAACCATATTGTGTATACTATATTAGTTTACTAGATAGCCAACATGGTTAAGTTTTCTTTTAGCTTAATCGTGTATATATATTGGTTGCAACAAACTTTGGTAAATTAATTAATTCATTTCATTTGATTCATTACAGTATCAGAGGAAAGACTTTCTCTTCCATGGTAATTTCGAGTTCTTGATCATCATGAATCTTTCTTGTTCTCAGATTCTTCTTTAGATTGTTCTTGATTTGATCGTGTTCGAGCTGGAGATCGTCGTCTCGGTTTTTTTTCTATCGATTCTTCTTCTTTTCGCGTTCTGAATCGAGATTCATCTTCTATCTTTGATTCCTCTTGAGCTCTTCTTCTTCGTCGTCGATAATATTCTTTGCTGTGATGAGCTCCAATCAAGCTCAAACTTCTCAGTTCTTGGATCAGTACGAAAATATGTACTTTCTCCATAGCTCCGACCATGCCAGATTGGTCTTGGTCTCTGATCGCCTTACATCTGGTGCGGAGTTCCATTCATGGCGTCGATCAGTGCGTATGGCTCTCAACGTCCGTAACAAACTCGGTTTCATTGATGGTACGATTTCTAAACCTTCATATAATCATAGAGATTCTGGTTCTTGTTCTAGGTATAACGACATGGTAGCTACCTGGTTAATGAACTTTGTTTCGAAGAAAATAGGCCAAAGTTTCTTGTTTATGTCAACTGCTGAATCGATATGGAAGAACATATTATCACGTTTTAAACAGGAAGATGGTTCACGTATGTATGAAATTGAACAACAATTGAGTCGCTTGCAACAAGTTTCCATGGATATAAGCACCTATTATATTGCTTTGGTTACATTGTGGGAAGAGTATAAGAACTATGTTGAGTTGCCAATATGCACTTGCGGCAAGTGTGAATGTAATGCAGCAGCGTTATTGGATAGTCTTCAGCAACAGAGTCGTGTGATTAAATTCTTGACGGGATTGAATGAAGAGTTTGAACCTATTCGTCGTCATATCTTAATGCTCAAACTGATCCCTTCCATTGAAGATGTTTTCAATCTTGTTATTCAAGATGAGAGGCAGAGGTCAATCAAACCAACATCAACACCAACTAATGTGGTTTTCCAGAACTCTGAACCTATTGAGTCTCTCTCATTTGATGTATCTCGGGCTGATAATTTGGTGCTTGCTGCTATTCACTGTAATGGTGGTTTTCGTCCTAACTCCAGACCTCTCTGTACTTACTGCGGTCAACTCGATCATGTTGTTACTAAGTGTTTCAAACTCTATGGATATCCTCCTGGGCATAGGAATAACAAGTCATCTGCTCCTTCTAGATTCTCCCCATCATCTGGTTTCACTCAACGAGAACATAACAGCTATCAACAACTTCGACCACATGCTCATAATAACTTCAACCAAAATCAACATCAATTCAACAAGTCTAATACCGTCGCAAATGTTCTTGTTGAGCCGATAGTAAAAACTTCAAGACAAATATATAAAGAACAACTACAATCGCTTCTACATCAATTACAAGTTTTTGTCACACTTTCTGTGAATGCTGCAACTACTAAACAACAATCTATGGTCAGTGAAAATGGGTACATGGCTGCTAAATCATCCGCTGGTAATGTCTCCATGTCACCTTCTTACCTTGTTGTTCCTTTTCCATCCTCTAGCCTTTGCCTTGATAATAATATCCTCACTTTTTAACATCAGTGCCTTTCATCTCTTTCTGATGCAATGCCTAATGGTGCTTGGATAATTGATAGTAGAGCTACAACACATGTATGCTCGGATTTGTCACTGTTTATTCAGACTTCTTCCGTGCAGGTGTCACAGTCTCTCTACCTAATGGCATTAGGGAATCCATATCACATATTGGAATTGTGGAACTTTCATCTTCTCTTGTTTTGAATAACGTTTTGTATGTTCCATCCTTTAGGTTCAATTTCATTAGTGTGTACACTCTCTTATGTGATAATCATCTGTCTGCTCATTTCTATCCCGATAATTGCTTAGTACATGAGTTTACTCAGGGATTGATGATGGTAGAGGAAATTTGTTGCACAACCTTTATGTTCTTGAGCCAGATGTTACTTCTTCTCTGGAATTCTGTGGATCTTTGCAAGTAGATGGCAATCTTTGGCATCAACACCTTGGACATCCATTGACTTCCAAGTTAAAACATCTTACTGTACATTACCTATTACTGTGTCTAGTTTGAACAAGTCTGATATGTTTCATGTTTGTCATTTAGCTAAACCATGTTGGTTATCTAGTAAACTAGCTCTAATTTATAACGTCATGACTGTCAGTCTCCCACGCCTGCTCACTCGAAATTTGGGTTCCATTCCGTGTGACATACCATGCATTAATTTTTAAAGGTTTTTAAGTTTTATTTACTGACCCTGCAATCATAACATAACTTTTTCCCATGATTTGGCCTCACTCGCACAGTATCAAGAATCACTTCTCATATGTCACTTATCATTTCACTACTCCAGTTCAAGCATGCTTAACTCTAAAATTCTTTCTGGATAATTGACTGAAAAAATAAGTGAAGTCTGGTAACATAAGTAACCAAACCAATTGTTTTAAAAACTTTTCCATATACTAGTTTGAAAGTTACAATCTTTTTATGTAATTCATATGTCAATCAAAAAGTATATTATTAGATCATGAATATCAAACTAATTAAGAAAATCCATCATTCCTAACATGCAGAGATGAAGCTAAACAATTTTTAAGTAGGTGAAAATAAATTATAAAAATTGTGCAATGGGATTTGATCCAACTTAGTTTCTTAGCAAATTATGGGTGCAACATAACCAAATTAACCACTTATATTTCACATGTACAATGTAAATAGTTAAATATGTAAAATATATTGGGTGTCCATGCACCCATAATGCTTAAATTAGCTTTGTCCTTGCTAACATGCATCAGAACCGAAAATCTTTGGATTTCACTTCAATGTGTCCTCTTTAGAAACATACGAAATATTTTAACTTATATAAATTTATACTTATGGTCATGTATTATTCATAACATTTTATTTTACGTCTTGAATATTGATTTATACATTTAATCCATTCGCCAGTTCCTTCATGACTTCCAAAACCGTCGTTCATTTTAGCAACATACCCATTTTCAAGAATTACAATGATATATCTATTTTGGAATCAAAGTGCAAGAATCATACAAGATCATACATGGAGCTGTTTGTTTCATCATCTCTCATCTCCATCTAGATAATTCATTTACATGATTCATCCAAATGATTATCCAAATGATCCATCCAAATGTTATTGAGATTGTTTGTTTGTTCATCCAAATAGATCATTTAGATGAATCATCTAAATTGATTTATGTTTGTTTCTTTATTTTCATTTTTATCTATACGAATTTAGTACACAAATTACTAATATACCCTTATTTAAATTTAATATTTTTTTATATTTGTTTCACTATATTAAATTTTATTAATTACTTAAATATAATTATTTGCAAATATGGTTTTAGCTAGAAATATAATTTTGTGACTTAGCGGAAAAATACTTTCACGATTTTGGCGGAGAAACACGTTGCTACTCACTCTAATGGTGGTTTTCGTCCTAAATCCAGACTTCTTTGTACTTATTGCGGTCAACTCGGTCATGTTGTTACTAAGTGTTTCAAACTCAATGGATATCCTTCTGGACATAGGAACAACAAGTCATCTGCTTCTTCTGGATTCTTCCCATCATCTGGTTTTACTCCACGAGGACAAAAAAACTATCAACAACTTCGACCACATGCTCATAATAACTTCAACCAAAATCAACATCAATTCAACAAGTCTAATGTTGTTGTGAATGTTCTTGCTGAGCCAAATACAAACTTCATGACAGATAGATAAAGAACAAGTAAAATCGCTTATACATCAATTACAAGTTTTTGTCACACCTTCTGTGAATGCTGTAACTACTAAACAACAATCTATGATCAATGAAAATGGGTACATGGCTGCTCAATCATCCGATGGTAATATCTCCATTTCACCCTCTTAGCTTATTGTTCCTTTTCCATCCTCTAGCCTTCGCCTTGATAATAATATCCTCACTTTTCAACATCAATGCCTTTCATCTCTTTCTGATGCAATGCCTAATGGTGCTTGGATAATTGGCAGTGGAGCTACAACACATGTACAATAACATTTTGCATGTTCCATCCTTTAGGTTAAATCTCACTAGTGTGTGCACTCTCTTACGTGATAATCATCTGTCTGTTCATATATATCCTGATCATTGCTTAATACGAAAGTTTACTCAGGGATTTATGATTGGTAGAGGAAAATTGTTGCACAACCTTTATGTTCTTGAGTCAGCTTGTTACTTCTTCTCTAGAATTATGTGGATCCTTGCATGTAGATGGCAATATTTGGCACCAGAGCCTTGGACATCCATCGACTTCCAAGTTAAAGCATCTTACTGGTACATTAGCTATTATTGTGTCTAGTTTGAACAAGTCTGATATGTGTCATGTTTATCATTTAGCTAAACCATGTTGGTTATCTAGTAAACCAGCTCTAATACCATTTACAACGTCCTGACTCTCAGTCACCCACGCCTACTCACTCGACATGTGGGTTCCATTCCGTGTGACATGCAAAATAACTTATAAAAGCTGTGCAAAGGGAATTGATTAACTCAGTTTCTTTGCAAATTATGGGTGCAATATAACCAAATTAACCATTTATATTTCACATGTACAATGTAAAATTTAAATAGCTAAAATATATTGGTTGTACATGCACACATAGTGCTTAAACTAACTTTGTCTCTGCTACCATGCATCGAAACTGAAAATCTTTGGATATCACTTCGATTTTTCCTCTTTTGACAACATACAGTATATTTTAACATATATAAATTTATCCTTATGGTTATGTATTATTCATAACATTTCATTTTACGTTTTGAATATTGATCTATACGTTTAATCCATTCGCCAGTTCCTTCATAACTTCCAAAATCGTCGTTCATTTCAGCAACGTACCCATTTTCAAGAATTACAACGATATATCTATTTTGGAATTAAAATGCAAGAATCATATAGATTTGTTTTTGGTTTTTTAAAAAAAATAATACTATGTCAAATTTCTTTATATACTATACATTATTTGTTTAAATTTCTAGTGTAAGACTTTGATTAATATCCCAATAATTTTATCTTACTCTCTTAAGCCAACTACGACATAAATACTTTGTCTCCAACTTCTAATGAAACGTGGCATACATATTTTTTTTTTTTTTTTGAATAGAATGTTAAATTAGATTCAAAAGAAATAAACTTGTTTACAGCATTTGCTACTTTTTACTTACGTTCATAAGAAAGGAAATCGCTTCAAAAAACTGGAAAAAGAAAGAACTAGGAATGCAAAGCATCAATCCATGAACCATAGGCCCCGTTGAGATTTATGGTGTGGCTCTTTTGTAAAGACATCAACCTGTTTTTAACAGTCTTGTCAATCTGTTTGAAGATCACTTCTTGTGAAGACGGTGGATCTCCATGTTTTCTAGAATTCCTCTCCCTCCAAACCGTGTGTACTGCAGCTTGGAACACATACCGAGCTAGGAAGAGAGTCACCTTGTCACCCTTTGTCTGAGACACAAAGTTCACAATAGAGGACCAGTCTGTAGAGAAGTGATTTCCGTAGAGATTCTGAGTCAGTTGCTGCCATATCTTTGAAGTGTAAGTACACGAGAAGAAGAGATGGTCTCGTGTTTCCGAAGACTGATTACATAAGACACAACTGCCATCTATGCCAATGTTCCAGCTTACCATACGGTCACCTGTGGATAGGCGGTTGCGCAAAGCGAGCCATGTGCAGAACTGAAATTTAGGAGTTGCATGGTTGAACGTGGCATACATATTGTATTGCCGCAACACCATTTATAAATTCTCTATTAATCGTTTGAAGAGAATGAGAGACATAAGTCTCTGACATCTTTAATCGCGAGGTCATCTCAAGAGTGCTCCTCTCACAATCAAACTTCTAGATTATTTTTTTGACTGACTTAGGCCATCTTTAACGCAAGACAAATAGGATATCTTAGGAGAAGGGTGGCCCACATAAAACACAAAAAGTGTTGCTTAAGTGAGCTAAATAAGAGACGGTTATTGCTGGTTTTCTGTACTGTTTGCGGACCTCACCGACACGTGGCGGTCTGCGATTAATGAATTTATTAATTTTTTAAAACAAAAAATATAAAAAAAAATAAGAGACCCTTGCATTAAAGATGGCCTTATATCACATACTTTTATTTCCCATCGACCCGCAAGGTTCCTCGAATTTAGAAAATATTTTAGTCTTTTGTAGATTTTTATTGTTCCAGATCTGATATTAGTTGCACATGTTCAACTCTATCTATTTATATGAAATTATCTACTTTCGACATAAAGTACAAAACCATTTATATGATATTATCTACTTTGGACATAAAGTACATAACCCATATAAATTTGTTTTGGCTCTTTGCCCGAAATTTTTTATACTAATCAACATTAGACATGTTCTATATATTAGATATTAATTAAGAAAATTTCTTATACATGATTTTGATTGATATCTAAACAACTAGTATTACTAAGATCTTTAACTCACATTAAGTACATCAAAATAATTCATAAAATTTTGAGCATAACGATGCAATTAAACATTTAAAATTAAATCTATTGCATAAAATTAATTCGTCAGTCAATCAAACATTTAACAAATCTTAAAGGTAAAAAATATTGTCTAAAAAATCAAACAACTGACGATTTTTTGGAACCATCAAATTTATTTCCATAATTGCTAAATATCTATTAAAGAGTTCTCCAGAATTAATAAAACTTCTATAACCACCAAATCATTAAATGAAATTAAATAAATCTATATAATAAAATCAGTTGTTTTACAAAAAAAATATATTACGATATCTATTATTCATTACATAATTAGATTCAATGGTATATCTATAAAATTAAAAGTTACATGACAAAAAGACATAAAACACCTTAACTTTAAAGTTTTCACAATTTCTTAACAATTATCATCAGTTGAGATGCCAATAATATTTTCAAACCACTAGACATAAAATACTCAAAGTTTCTTTTCCGGAATTCATCATTGAAATTATAATTCTACTTGATTTATTTGAGTTATTGATATTCATAAAAAATGTTACCAAACATAAATTAGTTTTATTTTTTGAATATTTGTTTTGATTTATAATGTGTTATAGTTGAGTTATCTCCTTCATAGAACTGCTAATCAAATCTTAAATCAACATCAATAACAATTGCATGTATTAGGACCTGAGTTATCTTTAGCTAGTATTTTATTATTTAAATTATTTGTCCACGTTTTATTTTAAAATTAAAAAAATTCTAACAAATTTTGAAACATGATAACTGTCCAAAATTTACATTTCTGTTAATTAATAAAATATTTTTAAAAATTGTAGATAACATTGTATATGGTAGTCCAATTTCTTTAAACTTATTATATCCATTTACATTATTTTTTAACAAAGTGAATTTTACAGTTTAATTGGTAATTGTTTGGTAATTAAAAAGTTACATACATAAAGTTATATGTTATATGGGTTCTTTTAAGTTATTGCACATATACACACGTTTAAGTATCTTCCATTGATTTTTTTTATTTTGTTTATTTTACTTATTAGATTTGTAATAAATGTTATTTTTAATATTACTATTTTATTTTATTTTAAATAATGCATACTAAAATTTGTACATAAAAAAGAATTACAAATAAATTAATTTTAAAACTAATAATTCATATTTTTACAGAAAATATACAACATAATTATAGAATTTTACCATATATTTTATGCTGACTACATCAAATATAAATTTTATTCCAACTCAACATTAATACTACATGTGAACAATTAAAACATTATAAATGTTAAAGAGTTGTTAAGTTGTGTAGAAAGTTGTCTAAAACCCAAACAACCAATGAAATCATTTGACAGCCATCACTTTTTCCATTAATATTAAAACTTTTTAGAATAATTGTTCAAAACTATTACAAACATTTTATAACTATTGAATCTGTAAAAATAGATTTAAATCTAAATTTTATAATATTGGTTATTTTTATAAAATTATCTAATTTTTTAATAAGTATATTTTAAAAATAATTTTAATTATATGGGAATTAGGTTTAGTGACAACTCTATAAGTAAGCAGATAGCAAATGAAAACCGATAGAAAACACTAAAAACCCTAGAAACTTTCATAACTATCGGAAGCCGCCGTCAATTAAGATGGCAACAAGATTCTTCTAAACACTCACCAGAAAATAAATCTTTAAAACTATTTGTTCACAACTTTAGAGCCGACGATAGGGGATTGTATCGGTTTTTCAGAAAACAGATCTTTCGACGCTCAATTTGCTAGGTAATCTATCACAGAATCTTCTACTATTCCGTAAATTTTATCGACAACAAATCTTCCAGTGTTTGATTTTCTAAGTAATCTGTCAAAAGATCTTCTACCATTCCGTAAAATTTATCTTTTATTTTTAATCGGTCAAAATATACTTAAAGAAAATCAAAGCTTGAAGCAAAATTGTGAAATGGAGAAAGTAAAGGGTTCTAGTCAAGCACCCAAAAATCCACAATTCATCCATGTAAACTGAAATCCAAACAAAGGTCAAAATGTATATTTTAATAATATTATTTTATTTGATGTGTGTGTGTCCTTTTTTCATTTCTTTGGATAGTTTTATTGTTTTACTCCCTTGTCATCCTTCTTAGTAATCTCTAGGATTTTATGTTGAATATTTAATTAATATTAAATGTTCTTAAAGTCGGTGAGTAGTGGTTATGCGTTTAAAAGAGGATTATTGCTTAGATGGGCGCCTACACGATTTTTTAAAAACGTCTCCACCGATTTTTAAGAAATCAGATTGAAAAAATCGTTTCTCTCATACCCAATTTACTAATTACCGATTTTTAGAATACACTATTATTGTTGTAGAGACATTAACAGTTTTCAATGTTTTTGTGGGTTTCTGGAGAATTTTAAAGTGAACAAAGCTGTGAAATGGGAGGCCCAAAGAAGAAGTGGACATTGAATGAAGAAGTAGCTCTTAGAGCTGGAGTACTCAAATATGGAGCTGGGAAATGGCGTTGCATACTCTCACACCGTAAGTTTGGCCCACCTTTAAAGGCTCGCTCAAACGTGGACCTCAAGGTAATAAAAGGGACAATAACCTTAAAGAGATAAGTTGAAACTTACATTTGTTTTGTTCTGAAACACTTGACAGGACAAATGGAGAAATATAGCTACAGCTACATTTGGATCTAGGAGGAAGAGGGCTAAGATTTCTATTCAAAACCAGGATGACGATGATGATAACGATACAGATCTTGCCATTGTGGCTGTAGCTAACGATGGAGGACAACAGATTGTTCCAGCATCTCCAGCTAATGGTGCTGATGAAGGACTCTTTACAAGGTTTTGACGTTTTTTCTTCTTGTAATCTATGAGATATCTTTTTTTTTGAATAATACGGTGTTTCCTGGCCTCCACCAAAGTGGGTCCAGACTAGCAGTGAGTATCTGTAACATTCTACATTAACGGTCGGATTACGCCTCGGTCACCGAACGCTGGAGAAGCCCAAATGTTAAATTTTATCCCCAATGGTCAGCGGGATTTGAACTCCGATCTGTATTGGGGCAAAAGCTTCCTCAAGACCACTAGACCGTCTTCGCTTAGTTTTTTTTTAAAGGGGTGCAACGTGATAACATAGAATAATCTATGAGATATCTGATCAATGCTGCGGATGTTATGCATCATGAAGCTTAGAAACTTACTTTACTTTAGTCTAATTATTAGTTTCATGAAGAAAGTTGAAAATATGTTTTCTTGTAGTGTGGATGCATATATATTGGAGGCTATTACCAGCTTGACGAAACGTTTGGGTCCTACCAAGAAATCGATCTCGCGTCATGTAGAGGTACTTTTAAGCATTCTATCAATGTTTATCCATTGAGACATTTTATACAAATCATCAAGAACTTAGTGTGGCTGTAAAAAAAACTTTCAGGAGAAGAATATGCAACGAGGTAAGAGACGGCTTGTGGCTTCAAGACTTAAGCATTTGGTAAATGTTGGAACAATAATTACGGTAATAAAAAGACACTTTGATCGAAAACTTCTTCTAATAAAATCAAATATTCTCATGAGTTACTTAACTATGTTTTTTTTTCTTACGTTTGTTGATGTCTCTCAGAAGAATAACAGATACAAGATTTCTCCAAACTATGCGGCTGCAGAAGCAGAACAAAGCTCTCCTCAACTCTTATTGGAAGGAAACAAACCCGAAGAGAATGGTGTGGAGAATCATACTGAATCCCAAGTAGATGGGGAAGCGTTTAAGATAAACGGCATGACAGAAGAAGAAGCTTCTGCAGCCGCTGCAATAGCGCTGGAGGAAGCAGAATTTGCAAGGGCAGAAGCTGAAGATGCGGCTAAAGAGGCAGAGAGAGCTGAAGCAGAAGCCGAAGCTATGCAGGATTTTGCAGCGGCGATAAATGAAGTTTGGAATCATTTGTTAGTTCTTCACAAAACTGAATGAAAAGGCGCGGTATCGACTAAGTATTATGTATCTTCTTGTTCCTGTGCAGGTAGTGAAGCTGCATAATCTCAAAGCTTGGATGTGACATTATTGTTGTGTTTGCAGTGTGTCCTGGCTCAGAAGATTATGTAAAACCGTTTCCCTTTGTTATGTTTTTATCTGTTTTTTCTTTAAATAACTGGACAGGTTTCTCGTATCCATTTTACCTTTGAATTTGATGATACATTGCTTATTTCTCTTTCTTTGAGTTTGGAATTTAAGGTTGAGTCACTTTTGTTTTTTTGTGTTATAGAAAATTGCAAATGTTTAAGAATAGATTACAATCAACATCTAATATACAGAGACAAGGCTTGACCAGACTAGTAGGAGAGACATACTCTTGTTCCAAACTGAAAATTGTCTTAAACTATCATCATCAACAACAACAACAAAGCACACATGACAGGAAGACTAAGAATATGAAGAAGAGGTCTCTCACACCTATGAAGCCAATCGAGAAAAGCTTCCCATATACAACTGTCAGATTCTTCTACTGGTTTGAGGGTAAAAGAGAAGCTTCCTTCTCCGCACGTGGCTTTCTGATGACCCTCTTCCTCAGTCTCCAGGAGTTAAAAAGACTCAACGCCATGAAATCTAGACCGTTTAAATGTTCTTGTAATCAACCGTGCTGATCTTGTAACCGTTTCATTTATCGGCTTTTTGCTTGATAGACCACAAAATAATCCAATAATTAAATATTAAGTAGCTCAACTAAAGATAAAAAATCATAACTAAAAGTGAAAGATTAATAACATCATCTTCAACCTCATTTTATATAGCACCAGCAAACATAATACATACTACAATTTGTACATAAAAAGAATTACCAATAAAATTAAAATTTATCATTAATATTTATATTTTATTTTAAATGATACATACTAAAAATTACATAAAAATAATTACTAATAAATTAAGTTACAAAATAATAATTCATATTTTCACATAAAATTCATATCATAAATTTATAATTTTACCATATTATTTTTATGCTGACTACATCAATTTTTTGAATTCTGACGTAGTAAGACTTTTTCTACTTTCAAGATCAGACATATTTCAAAATCACAAAATACATTGATAGAAAAGCTTGCACGACGTGTGAAAAATTATCCTTCAACTATGTTTTATATTGATTCTATATCTCCGACTTGATTCTCCGAATCGGGAGGTTTGCTTTCGTCATTTAGTGTAATGTTGTAAAAAAGAAGACTACATCAAATCTAACTTTATTCTAACATTAATACTACATGTCAACAATTAAAATGTTATAAATGTTAAACAGTTGTTAAATTGTTTAGAAAGTTGTCTGAAACCTAAACAACCGATGAAATCACTTGCTAGCCATTATTTTCCATAAATATTAAAAAGTTTTATATTAGTTTTTCAAAATTACTCCTAACTTTTTAAAAATCGCTAAATTATTAAATATAGAATAAAATTTAACAGATAGAATAAAATCTAAATTTTATATTATTATCCAAATTTTTAATAAGTATGTTTTGCTAATATATTTTTAAATTATATGAGAAATAAATTTAATAGCAACTCTATAAGTAAGAAGATAACAAATAAAAATTGATAAAAAACTCTAAAACCCTAGAAACTTTCATAACTTTTTGAAGTCGCCGTCAATTATGATGGCAACAATATTCTTTTAATCAACAGAAGCAAATCTTCAAAACTATCTTTTTACAGTTTTTAAGAGGTGTTGATTGGAGATTGTATCAGTTTTTTGGACGACAGATCTTCAGCCGCTCAATTTTCTAGGTAATCAATCTATCACAAAATCTCTTACTATTCCGTAAATTTTACCGACAACAAATCTTCGAGTGATAAATTTGCTATCTATCAAAAGATTTTCTACCATTCCATAAAATTTATCTTTTACTTTTAATCGGTCAAAATGTACTTAAAAAATCAAAGTTTGAAGCAAATTTGTAAAATGGAGAACGTAAAGGGCTCTAATCAAGCACCCAAAAAAATCTACAATTCATCTCTTGTAAACTGAAGTCCAAACAAAGGTCTAAATGTATATTTTATAATATTTATTTTATTTTATTTGATGTGCGTGTATTTTTCATTTCTATGGATAAATGTAACAGCCAATCAGAGAGATGGAAAACGCCAAGAGCTCTGCTCCATTGATTTTGTCAAGAAAACAATAACAACCAACAAGTACGTACCTCTTTTGCCTCTACACATATAAACAATTTTTAATTTTTAAGTGTATTATTCTAGCTTTGACGGTTGGTTGAATGAACATGCTAGTTATGACTAGCAAATATCATATTTGCTTTTGCAAATATCATTTTATACATTAACATAGTTTCGCATGGAAGGATAATGTACATAATTTCAATATCAAAAAATGAAAAAGCTATATAATGAATATAAAGTATTTAAAAATTATTGTATTGATTAACCAATAAATTAAAAAGATTTAATTTTTTAAACAATTTATATTTTATAATCACATGATATAACTAAATTAATTTTTAATAAACCGACCAAATTGAGGATTTGAGTAATGTATAACTTTACTGATAAAATTCAGTAAAGTTATCTATTAAAGAATTTAATGTCATTTTAGTAGAAAATACAAAATAGCAATTATTTATCCTTGTTGTATGTTGTGGGACTCGTTGTGGTTAAGAAATAAACTCCAAACTTGTCAATATCTTTGTGAAACACCCCTTTAAAAAACACTTCCACCAATGTCATTACCTAGATTTGAACCCAATAGTAGAGATCCACCACTTATCCAACGGCAGCATTATGAATCTTTGTTTTTATGAGATAATTTATATTATATACGACCAATTTCATTTTTAAACAGACCAAATTGAGAATGATTTGAGGTTTGGTTGAATAAAAAAAGTAATGTATAACTATATTAATAAAGTTAAAGTCATTTTAAAAACTGACAAAACAGAGTATTGCAACATCACTTTATAATTAATTATGCATAACACCTTATACCTTAACAAAAATTATAATGTTCACATACTCGTATTTTTTTAACAGTTTACGACCCAATAACTATTCATTATAAAGTTACAAAATAGTTTATCGATATTAAACCCAAATGACCTCATTTTTATTATATATTAATCCAACTTTGGTTGTAAAACATGTTTTGTGTTGCTTTATTTTGTACCTACCATGTTTAAATGATATGTTTTTAGCTGATATTATTTCCATAATACTCATTCTACTAACAACAAAGCCATAAACACACACAAAAGGTACACTTCCAGCAAAGTTTTCAAATTCATGATTTCTCTCTTCCTCCTTGCTACATCTTCCTTCAAATTTTCAATCAAAGTCTTTAACTCACTCGGTTTTGGTCTTAGTAATCCCCCTGTCAGTGATTTCAAGTTTTGGAATAGCATCTTCAACCTCCTCACATACAACATCCTTAATCCACTTTAACAAATGCCCCTAATTCATGACCAAATTAGATATTTTTATGTCTAAATAACATAAACAAGTGAGGAGGATCTTACCTCCTTTTTGCTTATACAACAATAGAAAGGTCTTCATGGATTCTCTTGTGTTTTTGATAGTAAAGCTACCACACGTAATCCACATTCACACTTCGTTGGGAACCCACTATCTCCTCCTCCATATTGTACTTCTGAAGATGAACTCATCATTGAAATCGAGATAAAGCTTTGAAGTGAGTTTTTGTTTTTTGATTTGAGAGAATTAGGGATGTAGGGTTGGATAATTGGTGGTTTTATGTCCCTTTATGTTTTACAAAACGAGGTCGTTTAGGTTCCCGCGATTATAAACAAAAATTAACCCCGTCTCACCAGCAAGATGTATTTTTGCCCATCCTACGGCCCGGCCCAGAGTATATTAATGTCTAAAGCAAAAATACATTTTGGGCGCCCCTGTTCGTCGAACCATGTACCCTTGAGCCAATTTATTGGTACACAACCACTAGGATACATTCACCTTTTGGTTTTTGTGATGCCCACAAACAGTTAATATAATTTGGCGCCTAAAGCTTGTGCTTCCCCAGCTTTGGGTCAGGGTCGGCACTGAGTTCATCAACTAAATGGAGCATGAATAACTCATACATACCTCGCAAGTATATGGCCATTTAAGAGTGATATTTATGAGTGACTTGATGGACGCCTCGAACATACACAACTCTTCCGTGCAACAGTTGTAAAAATTGGTGTAGCTATAAAACTTTGTAAAACTTCCAGTAATTCAGATTTTATAATTTATATTTAAATTTTATGATGATGGCTTAATTTTTATTTAGATTTTTAACTTATATTATACTTAGTGATTATGCTAATTTACGATGATGGCTTAATTTATATTTTTACTTGGTGATAATGTTACTTAATAATAATGGCTTAATTCAATGATTCTCATAAATACAAATAGTAACTTCTCCATTTAATCGTGAGTTGATGAGGCCTCAAAAAGACACATCTCCTCTCTGCAACGGTTGCTTCTCTTAGAGATAACAATCATTAAACTTGACTTTCTACTCTTTCTCTTATGTCTGTAAAGAGGCAGATAACATATTTATAGCAGGAGAACGAATAGGGGAATAAGGCTGTTGAACTCCACTAAATTGTAACCTTCTCTCTCTCTGGAAAAAAACCTTAACTCAGAGACAAGCAAAGAAGCGACGAACAATATGCCAGATTATAACATGCTTGGTAATGTTGTCTACAACAAGAGCCTCAGGTCATGGCGTTTCCGAGTTAGAATACTTAGGATCCATTCGTACTTCCTGCCCATTACTGGTATTGGACCCTACTGGAGTTACATCCTAGCGGATGAGGCTGTAAGTTTATAATCATTATCTCTCAACTTTCTAGTAACATGCAAGTGATTTGATTTGATTTGTATGATGTATGTTGTTTATGCAGGGAACCAAGATGGAGATGAGCATATTTGGATCAACTGCTGAAAGATTTAGAGGTCTGGAGAAGGAAGAGGGAAAGTGGGTGGAAATATTTCGTGTTGAAGTTGACCATGTCTTACCAGGTTTCCAAGCAACAAAACCTCCCTTCAGACTCACTGCTACGGGTCATACTAGAATCCACATCATCGCTCCACTTAACAAGAACCTTTACATGGAATTCAAGAGCATCCATGAGATCCCTCACATGTCCTACAGGGACAAAAAATATCCCATAGATATAGTGGGAGTTGTCTGCGATACGGAAGCCTATTTGGACGACCCCGAAGGACCAAAGTTCGTGTTTCATATTAGGGACAACATGTAAGTACAATGTAACAAATGATCACAGCAACATGTTTACATTAATATTATTGACACATTTTTTATGCATAATAGTGAGAGTCAGATTAAATGTGTGGCAATTGGCAATCATGCTTATGCTTTCCAGGATGGGTTTGAGAACATGAGGGGTCAAGAACAGGTTATTGTGGTCCTTAAGATGTGGAGGGTCAAGAAGTTTATAGGTAAGCATATTATAATATGTGTTTATTTTTAAATGTGTAAGTTGAGAAAAACGTTTCCTAAACTCATTTTCACAGGTGATTTTAAGAATGATCAATGGCTTGAGACCGAGGGTGGATTATCTGACTTCAAGTTCAACCCGTGTTTGCCGGAGGTTGAGGACTTCAGACAATCGCTACTAAACAGTGAGCTGAATGTCCAGAGACACAGGGCTGTAGGGCCTATGTAAAACCTGGTCAAACTTGGTAAAACAGTGACACTTATGTTGTCAATATCTTTTATTTTGTTTCGAAAGCTTGAATGGTGTTAAAACTTTGTTATTTTATGACTTAATGTTTGTATGACTTATTTTGTTAGCTTTTTCCGTAAAACTTAAAAAAACTTATAGTTTGTGATTGTAAAAGTAGGTTAAACTTTGGTAAAGTTATATTTTTCTGTTTGACTAACTTCGTAAAACTTAGAAAAACTTGTTGGTATTGGAAAGATAGAATACGAACTTTGAACATAATCCTTAGAGTCGAGTAGGTAGGGAAACAACGCGATTACAAACAAATATCATTCTTAGAACATAAGCTTAAGTCTTAGACTTCATCCTTAGAACGTGTAAGCTTAATTGTTTTCACATCTTAGACTTCATCGTTTCACATTTTCATATAAAAGCACCAACATTATATAAGACAATGGATACTGGTTAAAAACTTATCATTTTTTTGTTCACTCGTTAATATAGCTTCAATATATAACTCCAACCAAGTAAATAAACTAGTATATTGAGATGAAAACTAATTTTTAAAGTGTATTGAGAGGAAAACCTTCGTTGGAGCATACAAAATCATTCATAAAATATTTACATAATCTACATAATAACTACCTCCATAATGATTTTACATATGATCAATTGTAGAAATTATATTATATTTAGATATAAATTACGATATCAAAGTTTCGATAGAATAAATATTATAAAAAATGTTTGATGTTCTTTAAATAAATTTACATAAGTGAAATTCTTATTTGTTTATTTAAGATTAATTATTTATGAAAAAAAAATTGAGTATAGGGTATAGTTTTAGGGTTTGAGATTGAAGGAAGGAAGAAGTAGACAATGTGGAGAATAGAAGAAATGGAGGGATCAGAAGAAAACCAAAAGATCTTGTTTGTTGATTTTGTCAAATATATAGCTGAGATCGTGAGTAAGTGAGTAAACGTATACCAATTAAAGAAGGTGTCTTCTCGAATCCCTCTTTCATGCTCTGTGTGTTTGAAAATAGTCTACCAAACGTAATAGTTTTATTTTGACAGTTATTGCTATGATCTATACCGATTTGAAATTTGATTTGACAAGAAGTACAAGTAAAAAATGTATTTGATAAAGTTTAGTTGACTAAAAGACATTTTTAACTAAAAACCTTTAGTTTATATATAAATTTTAAAAATTAGTTTTCATCTTTATATACTAATTAATCGAATTTTGTGTGACCAAATTAGTTTTCATCTCATTAGGAATATAAAAATCTATTGTGTGCACTCGTTCTCTGTGGATTCGATCCCAAAGTACTACAATTAGACCTCTTTTGGCAAGAGTAGTTCGTAGGGTTAATTTAATAGATTGCATGTTTTAAAATAAATTTTAATCCGCACGCTGTCAAATTTGGCCTTGTTTATGGGGAGCAAGAATCGCCATTAGGTTTAGGTTTTTTCTTTACTGCAAGTTATTAATAGTTTTTTTTCTTGTCTTTTAGGTACATGCCTAGCAGTACCAAAAGCAAAAAAAAAGAATTACTCTTCTAGGATCATGTTGCAATCAAACGTTCCATCCGCAAACAGATACGAGAAGCTTCGATCGACAGTAGCACTCAACCGCCAATCGACGCTCCTTCACAACCAACATCGATCGACAGTACCCACATTGCCTCGAGCGACGGTAGTTCACGAGGTCAGATGGTTGCGATTTTAGTTGTGGTTTGAGATGAGAGAGGAGACTTGTATGACCTTGAAGGTAATTTGCGTAATACAACATGTTAGAGAATTGAAGATCAAGGGGATATAACAAGAAATAGAAACACACGCTGCAATAGCTCGACCTGAAGCTGCCGCCCAAGCTGCTCAATGGACCCTGCTAGACTACAATCGTCAAGACCGGTTTCATGCAAACAGATCCGCTATTCGTCCTCCAGCTTTCCAGAGAAACAACTTTGAGATCAAACCGTCATTCTTTGCAGTTGTTGCGCACACACCCTACCATGGATTGCGACATGAGCATCCGATGCATCATCTAGAGCGTTTTAAAGATCTAGTATTTGCTATTAAAGCCAATGGAGTCCTTGAGGACTATTTATTTGTAAGCTTTTCAAGTACTCACTTGCTGGAGAGCCTTCACATTGGCTTAAGCAACTACCACCAGGATCTCTGACATTCTGGACATACATCAAGAATGCGTTCCTTCGCAATTTCTTTGATGATGTGCGAGTAAAGGACTTGAGAAGCAGAATCGCTACATTCACGCAGGAACCTGGAGAATCATTCAGAAGCTCTTGGTTCAGATTTTAAATCTTATTAAAGAGACTGCCCACACCACGGTTTGAACGAGGTGAAACTATTTAGCACTTTCTTTAGAAGTATTGATCTACAGTATCAGATGGTTTTAAATACAACTTATTGAGAACTTGGCGTCTAGCAATAGCACCAAGAACACCGACTATGAGAGGAAACAATTAGCTTCATCTTTAAGCAAGAATGAGGAGGAGGTGGATTCATGGTACTCATTTTCTTTGCTAGGTTGTAGGTTGTGATACCATAGATTTAAGTTTATTTGATTTAAACCACAAGAATTGAGTCCATTAAATATATTCTATTTCAAGATTAATGTTAAAAAATCTCTAAAATTTTGTGTATAATTTTTCACTAGTCATGGTGATTGTATATAAATTAATGGTAACTTTCTTATACTAACCGAAACCGAGTTGCATTATTTCGATTGTGTATATTAGTTTCTATATTTTATCTACTACGGTCAGATGTTAAATTACCAAGAGAAATCAAGTTAATATACGAAACCAATATTATTGGACTTTATATTCAAGGCCAACATCAAATCTCTCATTTATTTAAAGTTTAGGATTGATTTTCTAATTATCATATACGTTTTGGTCAACCCCCCCCCCCAAGTTATTTAAAATCGGAATATAAATCTTTCATTATATATGTTTAGACAATGATAAATATATTTACATGCACTATTATTTATTTATTAATAAATAAATTATAAATATTTTTACGTATATAATTATTTTATCAATAAATAAATTATAATGTTTAGATAGTGATATATGTTTAGACAAATGATATAAGTTTATACAATGATGTCATGACCAAAAACCCAACTAACAAAGAATAATATATTTAGACAATGATATAAGTTTAGACAAATGATATATGTTTATATGAATATTCATACAATGGAAAAAAATTGAAACAAATATATATAATGATATCAACACATGATATGTTTGGACGATGAGAAGATGATAATAAGTCGAGCTTTAATTACATTATCTTCGTGTACATTCGATAAATGTAGCTATGTCTAGGATATTAAAAAATGTTATAAGACGTGAAACATATAGTATAATCACTATCTTAATTTAATGTTATAAGACGTAAAACACGTAAAACACACACTTTTCGATCAAAACCATGAAAATATGCTTGCCCGCCATAACCACCTAAATGTATTTTCTGCTAAAATCACAAAAATGCACTTTCCCGCCAAAACCACAAAAACGCATTTTTGCGCCTAAACCACAAAAACGTACTTTCTTGCTAAAAACAAATAACCACATTATCCCGTCAAAACCGTAAACACACTATTCCGTAACAAACGCAAAAACCTATTTTCCCACTAAAACCGCAAAAATATAATTTCCTGTCAAAACCAGGGAAACATATTTTTCTGTCAAAACTGAAAAAATGTACTTTCTCGCTAAAAACGCATTTTCTCGACAATACCACAAAAACACACTTTCCGTCCATTTTCCATCAAAACCATAAAAACATACTTTTCAACCAAAACCGTAAAAATACGATGAACTACAAAAACACATTTTCCCGTTAAAACAACATAAAAACCACTTTCCCGCTAAAACAACAAAAATCACTTTCCCGCCAAAACAGCAAAAACACACTTTTTCGTCAAAATCGCAAAAAAGAGTTTCATGTCAAACCCGCAAAAACCGTAAAACATATTTTTCCGTAAAACAGTTAACTCATATTTTCCCGCGAAGTAAACACACACTTTTCTGTAAAAACGCAAAAAACGCATTTTCTCGCCAAAACCGCATTTTCCTGCCAAACCCGCAAACACACATTTTTGTCAAAACTTCAAAACGCACTTTCTCGCCAAAACCGCAAAAAAACATATCCCGTCAAAACCGCAAAAAACGTATTTCCCGCCAAAACTACAAAACACACTTTTCTTCAAACCCGCAAAAACACATTTTCATCAAAAGCATAAAACACACATTTTTCCATCAAAATTGCAAAAACACATTTTTGGGTTAAAACAGTAAAACAATTTTTTTTTTACCAAAACCATAACGACGCACTTTCCAGTCAAAACCGCAAAACTTTTACGCCAAAACATGGCTAAAACAGTAAAACAAGAGGGTGTGGGCCTTGGAGCCCAAACTTTTTTCTTACAAAACTAGTGTTGAAGAGGAGTCCAAATGTTTTTAAAAGAAAATAAGGATAAGGGCCCAAAAATTTTAAATTACCCATACATATATGTAAAATGTGTTATAAATATGATAGAAACACAATATCAAAAATGCACGCACCGAAGTTTGACATTATTGTGTAAACATTTATCATATGGAGTCTACATTACTATGCGCGCACAATAACTTCTTCTTTTTACCTCTATGTAAATGAACGTTTGTGTTTGACGAAAGGCACACCATCTCTCCTTCCGCTTATAAATATTCTCTCTCGTTATTACTTTATATGAGCCTTAATATTTTCTATGGGTATAAAATTTCGCCTTTATTTAAATTTCTCGATGCAATAAATTTATAAATCTTTTTCTAACACGTTATTACGATCATTCTGAGATTTGGTAAAAATTATATGTATCATATTTACCCTGCTATAATGTTCGATGTACCGCCTATTTATTATTTTATAGTGGTTATTTTAATTTATATTCTTTATCTATATTAATACGGGAGGTATGTCATTTCATTAATAAACTTTGATTGCTAAATACATTATAATTATTTTCTTGCTTTTACCGCCGCATAATTTGTTTAATGTTTTAACGGAAATAATTTTATCACCATAATAATATTGATAATTGCATGTTAATATGTTATGAATATTATATAAATGTTTGTTCATCTATATAAAAATATTATGAACTTTACTGAATTTGGTTGACTGCTTATTATAATATCTTCAGACTGATTTTTGGTTCAAATGATTTTATCCCAACGGTTACAAATATCTTTTTAAAAATTTTTAACCATTTTCAAACGGCTATGAACAGTGTTTTTCATCTATAAATACACTTCTTTTATTTATTCAATTCATCAAAACATTTCATCTCCTCTCAAATACTTTCAAATATTTTTTCCCAACTTTCTTTTTGAAGAAAGATGATTCGTTTGCTTTTAGTTTTATCTGTAATTTTAATTTTAAATGGTATGTACGGTCTTTTTGTTGGAGAATTTACTCCGATAGAATTTAACATAAATATCGCTATGCTTTTCTATGCGGTGTTTTTCTTTGTAATTGCTCGCATGATTAATGTTAATGGTTCATTGTAAATATTATGAAATCTTAATAAAATTTATTATATTTTTAAAAAATATATATAAATGGCAAGAATTGAGCATCTCCAGTTTTCGGCTCTCAAAATAACTGGTGAAAATTAAGTCGGATGGGTCTCCAACATGAAACCTTATCTGGTGATGAAAAAAGTTAATTGAGACGATTATAATCGGTAACAAATCGGCGCCTGAGCATAAGGTTGAAGCGATAACTTTCTTGAAGAAACACTTCGATGAGAATGTTACGCATGACTATGCAAGCATAGAGGACCCTGCTGAATGTGGCAAACTTTAAAAGAAAGGTTTGATTACCAGAAGAAAATCAATCTCCCTCACACTCTAGAGGAGTGGAAAAATCTTAGGTTACATGATTTTCAAAAGGTTGAGGAATACAAATTCCACCGTCCTGAGGATATTTTCACTACTGAAGTATTCTGGTAACCCTGTCTCTCAGACAGAAATGATGAATAAGACATACAACACTTTCCAAAAAAACTTCACATCCTACCCGAAATTTACATAAAAAATGGGTACACGAGATTTTCTGAATTGATTGTTGCGCTCATGTTGGCTGAAAAGAACAATGAGATTCTGATTAGAAACCACAATTCCCGACCTACGGGAGCCAAGTCATTCCCTGAAGTGAATGCTACGGCGATAGGAAACTCATAGAGAAAAATCTAAACCAGTCGTCGTTTCAACAACAAACATGGAAAAACTTACAATTCCAAATGGAAGGGATCTAACAGATGGGTTAGATCTGAACAAGTTTCTAAGGGTAAAGAAACTCAAGTGGATACCACTCAAAAACATGAAACTATATGTTACATATATGGATGTAAAGGACATTGGTCCCGTAACTGTCGTACTCCCCCCTCCACAGCTTTGTAAGTTATATCGAGAATCCATGAAAAGAAAGATAAAGAAGTGAACCTCATAGAAAATTTTGAAGGGACATTGTAATTCGAAGCCTCTGATTTCGAAAATGAGCTCGACAATATTACTCCTGAAAAAAAATTGAAATGCTTGTAATAAGACTATTGAATAGTCTCAAGTATCATCATTTATAATTATTGTATTTCTTATTATAAAACAAATAATAATATTTTTAACATCACCATATGTATAATTATTGTGTGTTTTCTCATTTGGTTATTATATGAATGAATTTCATGTTTCTCTTTTATTAATGTTTATGATAATTATAGACATGGATTACAACACTGATGGAACAAAATCCAAGAAACGTGTTCGAGAAATTTGTATACCATATAGTGGAACAATGCATCCTATTCTGATACAAAATAAATATTTATGTTATACAAAACCAACAAGAATTATAGTTAATATAATATCAGGTCCTACAGACGTGACTGAAAGAACTGGTAAAGCAAACTTTACGTTATCAAATTGAACAAAATTCTCCATAAAAACAATGCTCTATATTCTCCAAATTCTAAAAGGAATTTGTTAAGTTTTAAAGATATATATCTCCATGGATATGAAATTCAGTCTGCAACTGAGGATGGAAAGAAGTACATGTATGTAACTTCTGATAAATGTGGCAGAAACACACATATTCGAAAAGTTTCCATAACTTCTTTCGGGATTGCATCATACTTATATTGATGGAATCAAATATAATCTTATAGTGAAACGAAATTCAGAAGAATTCACATTATAGAATGATCGCCTAGATCACCCAGGGACCACAATGATGCGTAAAATCATAGAAAATTCACATGGTTATTCACTAAAAATCCAAAAGATTTCTCAAGGGAATAAAACATGTGTTGCATGCTCTCTTGGAAAAATGATCATAAGGCCATCACCAACCAAAATTGATAAAGAATCACAAAAATTCCTTGAAATAATTCAAGGTGATATATGTAGACCAATACATCCACCTTGTAGATTATTCCATTATTTTAATACCTATTTTATGTTATTAATTGACGCATCCAGTAGATGATCATATGTTTGTCTATTTTCATCTCTAAATGTGGAATTTGCAAGATTTCTAACTTAGATAATCAAATTTAGAATAGAGTTTCCTAATTATGCTATTAAAAGAGTTAGACTAGATAACGCTGGTCAATTCACATCCCACCATAATGTACAAAGATAGGACCACAAAGAAGATTGGAAATATATGTTGATTGTGATTCTCCATCAATCATACGATACCTAGAACCACTGAATTGTGACATCTTTACGGCATGTATTGCTGATTATCATTTTGATGAGAAATTAATCCTATTTCTAGGGGAGAAAACAAAATATAGGAAATGACATCAAATGGAGTGTGCCTTCGTTTTTATATCTTGATCCTCCTATTAAAGAGTCAGAACTATAAGTTCGACGAATTATGCATTTACAGAGTATAGCGAATCAGTTACTTGATGCATTTACAGAAACCAAAACGATAACTAAATCTCATATACCATCTGCAAACACTCCTGGTTGTATCAAAATAGCAAATGAGCAAGAAAAAACAGATGATGCACGAGAGTCCAAAATACGTCTGAAGCATGGACACCTGCTGGTCTAAGAATAAAAATCCTAAAAAAAAACAAAAGGATATCGAGATAAACGAAACACCCAAAATAGCATAAAGTATTTTGGAAGAAACAAATGATGAGAATACTGACAAAGTAGAGCATGATGAGTCAGAAATGAATCATGAAATTTCCATCAACTACATTCATAATAAGAAGTTTGAAAAATAAACAAAAAGGATGATGTTGATTATTATTTTTCATATATTGTGTCAAGTGAAATAAATGAGAAAATCGAATCCAGAACCAAAATCTGCATATGAATGTCAAAAGAGACACGATTGGAAATAATGGAAAGATGCAATACAAACCAAACTTGATTCTCTTCATAAACGAGAAGTATTTGGATTTATTGTACTCACACTTGCAAATGTGAGACCATTTGGATACAAATGGGTTTTCGTTCGAAAATGAAATGAGAAAAATGAGGTTACGATATATAAAGCTCATTTTGTGGCGCATGGTTTTTCTCAAAGACTTGGAATTGACTATGAAGAAACATATTCTCTTGTTGTGGATGCAATCACATTTAGATTCCTGATGAGTCTAGCAGCTGATAAAAATTTCGAGATGCGTCTCATGGATGTTGTTACATCCTATTTATATGGATCATTAGATACTAATTTCTACATGAAAGTTCCTAATGGGTTTAAAGTGCCAAAAGCATTAACTTCCAAACCTAAAGAGTTATGTGCAATAAAATTGCAAATATCATTATATGGGTTAAAGCAATTTGGACGTATGTAGTATAACCGTCTCAGTGAGCATTTAACAAAAAAAGGATATGTGAACGATCATTTATGCCCATATATTTTCATCAATAAAACAATACCCGGATATGTGATAATCGCGGTGTATGTTGATGGTCTTAATATTATTGAAACTCAAAAGAAAATACAAAAGGCATTAGACTATCTGAAAGGATAATTTGAGATGAACGATCTCGGACATAAAAAGTATTATTTTGCCTAGAAATTGAGCATTCTCAAAATGGTATATTTGTGCATCAATCCATATATACTAAAGAGTATTGAAACATTTTAACATGGATAAATTAACTCTTCTTAGCACTCCAATGGTCGTAAGATCACCTAACATTGAAAATGATCCATTTCGACCATCTGCGGAAAATGAAGAGATACTTGGTCATGAAGTACCATATATAAGTTCGGAGCGTTGATGTAACTTGCAAACTGCACACGGCTTGATATGTCATTTGTTATTAATCTTAGGCAAGATTCGGCTCATCTCCCACACGAAGATATTGGAATGGAACTAAACATGTCTTTCGTTAACTCCAAGGAACCATTGATTTATGCTTGTTTTATCCTAAAGATTCAAATGGTCAAATGGTTGGCTTTGCAGATACAAGATATCTTTCAAATCCACACAAAGCTCGATCGCAAACAGGATACATTTTCATGATCGGAGGCACTACTATATCTTGGTATTCTCAGAAACAAACGCTCGTGGCCACCTCTTCAAATCACGCTGAGATTATCGCACTCCATGAAGCAAGTAGAGAGTGTGTATGGTTAAGATCAATAAGCCAACACGTGTGTACAAGTAGTGAAATTGACAGAGATATATATGAAGATAATGTGTCATGTGTTGCTCAAATGAAGGAAAGATATATCAAAAGCGATAGGATAAAACATATACATCTGAGTTCTTCTCTTACACTCAAGAGCTCGAGAAGAATAAGGAGATTGAAGTAAGATATATTCGATCATACGACAATGCAGATGACCTCATCACAAAATTACTTCTTACCTCAGTATTCAGAAAACATGTCCATAACATTGGAATGTGTCATCGAAATGAGCTACGACTGCTCATTCGAGGGAGAACCTACTAGTTGTACTATTTTAACTTTATTATGGTGCTCTGATGTGATATTGGAGATCATAGAGGTTAATCACAAATGTCCTATACAAAAATCGTCACGACTCGTGAGCTAAATATATGTTCATAGACTCATTATCACGGGCTTATTAAATTGATGCCCTATTGATAAGCCAATCCATATGATAATTACAAAATAAATTATTGATTTATTTACACTCTAATCTTCTTTCACAAAATTTCTTATTTTAATTAACCAACACATATAATTACTATCTACCAAATTAACGAAAGTATCCATTGTTAATTTCGTATTATATCCTGATTTGGAGTATGAAATCTTATAAATTTGTTTGTGTGTACTATGTGCATTTATTATAATTTATTTGGTTTCACAGTTTAATTAAAGTGGGTTGATTATTGACTACATTCACTGGTGATTCTACCCATAACTATAATCACCAGTGATGTTGAAAGAACAATAGAAATAAATTATGTTGAGTCGGGATAAGTTTTTTTTTTTCTGGAACACATTGAGTCGGGATAAGTAAACTCTAATTTCTAAAAAGTCATTCGTTATGTGATCAATGTTTAAGTAAAACTACAAATGATAAAAGTTTTGGCTTCATTAGCTGTAAACATAATAAAGAAGAGCTAGAGTGATAAGAAAAGAGTGACAACGAATTGGTCAACCACTCAAGCCGTTAGGTTTAACACTTCTTTATTGCATGAATAATTCTATAATTATTGATAGAAAAATTTACATTCAGAAAACATTACTTCTGAGAACTGAAACGAATCACACGTGGTAAAGGATAGAGTTTGTTTGGTAATTTGGACAATCAATTGTTTGATTTTTCTAGATGTAAAGATCAACAATGCATTTTATGAAATATTATAAACAAACTTAGCCAAGATATATACGAAAATACATGTTTAAATTGATAATCTAGTTTTGGACTATAATTAAAGCTATTAACAAAAGAAATTAGTTATGTAATTAACATTAATGAATCCTATATTGAAGGAGAAATACATTAACAAGACAATCATTACATTTATTTTGATTTTAAATGAAAAATAAATTAGTTAAATAACCAGACCGAACAAGATCCCAAGAAAAAGAAAAACACCAGAAACTCATCAGACGAGTAAAAGAAGGAACTATCGGCCTCGGTCCTTTTGGTCGCACGTCTGAATCATAAATCAAAAGACCTCTCTTTGTCACCGTGACAGATCCTTATTAACCATACCTCACCGACCCGTTCCTTTCATTTCCCCAAATCTACTCCTGCTGTTCTGTAATTTAACTCCGTAATTACCTTCCCAGGTTCGACCTTCTTCTCCGGTGAATCTGAACCACATGTAAACCGAAAGTTTGGTGTTTGTTGCGCCATTAAGGACATCCCGGTCGGAAAATTCGGCTCCGGCTGGTCTTTCAGGTAAGATCCCGGTGATTTTTACCTCTCTTAATTGTCTGTGTGTTTATACAACACTTTGTTATCTTGTGCTGGAAATTACTGGTCTTTAGAGCGTCTAGCTTCTGTATGTTTAGATCTGTAATGTAACTCCTCATACCGGTTTGATTTTGTTAAACCGGGTTTGATCATCTGCCAAAAAATTACAATTTGATCAATTTAACACTACATGGAAACCCCACATGACAACTTCAGTAAATATATCATCTCCCATAAGAGGAATTAGCTTGAATTAGAACAGTTTCTTCATTTGTCACAGAGCATTTTCTTTTTTTTTGAACTTAAGAAAACATTTTGTTGTTGCCAATAAATGTAAAAAGACAACCTTAATTAGATTCTTAATATTATTTTTGTTTTGGGTGTATTGAATATGTATAGGTTGTGAACAGTGGAGATACATCTTGGAATAAGATGGCAAAGAGCAAACACAACAAGAAGCCAACGTTACTGCGTTGTTCACCGTTTTCTCTAGTATCAACACTCGTAGGGTGTCTTTTCACGATTCATATCATCATGTTATACAGCAGAAACTATAGTGTAGACCTTGAAGTCTCTTCTAAGTTACTAACCCACCATCCCATTGTCCGTGAGCTCGAACGAGTCGAAGAAGAGAACATTCACATGCCCCCTCCTAGGAAGCGTTCTGCGCGAGCCATCAAACGAAAACCCAAAAGACCAACCACTTTAGTCGAAGAGTTTCTCGACGAAAACTCACAGATCCGACATCTTTTCTTTCCAGACATGAAATCAGCTTTTGGTCCGACCAAAGATGGTAATGACACGTTGCACAACTTCTTCCCTGGGAAGATTTGGTTGGACACTGAAGGGAATCCGATTCAAGCACACGGTGGTGGTATATTGTATGATGAAATGTCCAAGAGTTACTATTGGTATGGTGAATATAAAGATGGACCAACGTACCACATTCACAAGAACGGCCCAGCTCGAGTAAGAAGTTACTACTGTCTCACTCTTGAAACTTTAGAGTTAGAATATAACAATGTCCAAGAAATCTCTAGGCAGTGTTTAGGCGCTGATTAATGTTAAGGAACGTCTAGCCCGGTTTTTTGAGATATCGGTTTGAAAAAATTGTTCGGTTTACCGATTAGACCGATTTTTAGAACATTGGAATGTGATAAAAGAACAGTTTCTTGTACTTGTTTCAGGTTGATATAATCGGTGTTGGATGCTACTCGTCGAAAGACTTATGGACATGGAAGAACGAAGGTGTTGTATTAGCAGCCGAAGAGACAGACGAGACACATGACTTACACAAATCCAACGTCCTCGAGCGTCCTAAAGTGATCTACAACTCAGACACTGGTAAATACGTGATGTGGATGCATATAGACGATGCAAACTACACTAAAGCTTCCGTTGGCATAGCCATAAGCGACACCCCAACAGGTCCATTCGATTACTTATACAGCAAATCACCACACGGGTTCGACAGTAGAGACATGACCATCTTCAAAGACGATGACAACACCGCCTACTTGATATACTCATCAGAGGACAACAGCGTGCTACACATCGGTCCGTTAACCGAGAACTACCTCGATGTGAAACCGGTTATGAAGAGGATCATGGTGGGACAACACAGAGAAGCACCAGCTATCTTCAAACACCAGAACACATACTACATGATCACGTCTGGTTGTACCGGGTGGGCACCAAACGAAGCGTTGGCTCATGCAGCTGAGTCGATAATGGGACCGTGGGAGACGTTGGGGAACCCTTGTGTTGGTGGGAACAATGTGTTTAGGATGACGACGTTTTTCTCGCAGAGTACGTATGTGATACCGTTGCCTGGTGTTCCTGGTGCGTTTATATTTATGGCGGATAGGTGGAACCCTGCGGATTTGAGAGATTCGAGGTACTTGTGGCTGCCGTTGATAGTTGGTGGCCCGGCTGATAGGCCGCTTGAGTTTACTTTTGGGTTTCCGATGTGGTCGAGAGTGTCTGTGTATTGGCATAGACAGTGGCGGTTGCCTTTAGGAGGTGGGAAGAAGAGTGCTTAAGGAGAAGACAGAGCAGAGCTTGTGTTTCTTCTTCTTTGTTTTGTCTGTTGTGGTGCTTGTTGTTGTTGTTGTTGTGTTTTGGTTTACCGGTAGAGAGATAGAGAGTTTATAGGCGTTTGTTAATAAATAACAGATCAGTTTGAGGATAATAGACTAGTGTATGAGCTCTGTTAGACTGTTACATTTCTTTGAGGACACAGTTACTGTTATTTTTCTTTTCTTAGTATTCCGTTCCGGTTTAGTTCGGTTTAAATTGATTTTTGGTTTACAATATAGAAATCACATGATGCTTGGTTTATAATTGTTTATTAGCAGAATCTAACCCGACCCGCATCCCAATCCGATAAAGCGAAGTCAAACCCTAATAAACCCTTGACGACGTTCTTCTTCCGGAGAGTTTAAAGTTCGCCGCAAGACGGATAGAGAGAGAGAGAGACGTATCACGGAGACGGTGAAGGAATGGCTGATAGCAGCAGCGAAGAGGAAGATCCGAAGTGGAAAGCTGCCATTACTTCGATAGCCACCACCACTGTCTACGGCGCTTCCGCCACGAAACCTGCAGCTACTCAGCCATATGAAGATGGAGATTTTCGAAACAAACCTAAAAAGCTAACACATGCCCAAATCAAGGTTGATCATTACTTAGACGTTCTTTTATATTGAAGAAAGCCGAATATATCATATAGCTCTTTTCATTGCAATCAGACTTTGTTACTTAGAGAAGATTCAAGATTGTTATCATCATCTCAATTAAGAGTTTCATGTGTAATGATTTTCGACTAATAGAATGTGGTAAGGGTTTTTGTCAATGGAGCTATTGGTCTGGTCTGAACGTTGCAGAAGTTGAGTCTTCTTTAGAGATAATAGTATATTGGATTGTTCATTGTGTATGCTACTTTGTACATCTCTAGTCTTTGTTCATACTACAGTTAGTTATCTCTTCACTAAGTTGATTATTGTGGCTCATTAAGTTAACTTTGAAAACAGGTGAAAAAGCTTTTGAATGAAATTGTGGAGAATGCTCTAGACTTTGTGAAAGATCCTGTCAATGTTACTGAAGATGAAACCGAGAATGACTGTGGAGTTCGTTTATTTAAGCGGTGTTCAACTGGCATCATCTTTGATCATGTAGGTTAGTCACCACCAAGCCCTCTCCGATATTCCAGACCTGAATCTTGATTATTGCTAATCCGTCAAGAAACTGATTTGTCCTTTTAACCAGATGAGCTTCAAGGACCCAAAAAGAAGCCTAATTTACGCCCTGATAGAGGAATTGAAAGAAGCTCTAAAGAGGTTACTACTAAGCCCATTTCACTTCAACCATTGTCGTGTTTTTTGTTTCAGCTGGAACATGAATCTCTATCAAAGCTAATTTCTTTGTTTTTCTGTGGTGTACTGCAGTTTAAGAAACGAATCAAATCAATTGCTGTTGATGGCTCCAATGTCTTATCTGCTGCTTTAGAAGCAGCTAAGAAAGCTTCAGCTAGAATAGAGGCAAAAGAAGCGGCTGCAAAAGCTAAAGCTAAGAAAGAAGAAGAAAGAGTCGCGGAACTGAAGAGAGTAAGAGGAGAAAAATGGCTACCTTCCGTTGCACGGGCATTGCAGGTATAAATCATAAAGTTTCTTCTCATCTTAGTGTTTTCATTCTTGCGTTATTTCAGTAACACATGAACTTAACAAATCATATATTTGCAGCTAAACAAAAATTCAACACAGAGATCTGCATAATCGTGAAGGAGTAAACAATGGATATTTCAAACATAGTCACTCGTGGCTACAAAATATAATGTAAAAGAGATAAGAGAGAGATCATTTGTCCTTGATGTAATGAGAGTGAAGTTCTTCAGAGATGTTGTCATCATCATCTTTGATACAGACGAAATCTTCTAATCCATCATAAATCTCCTCAACTGTATTTGCATCTTTCTTGGCTTCTTGTTTAGATGATGATGATGAAGAGAAGGCGTTCTTTATCCCATTGATCAGTCTTTTACCAAGACTTCTCTCGCGCCGGTGCTGCTGCGGAGGAGGAGAGGTTCTCTCTCCTCGCCGGAAAGTCGTACTCAGTGATGAAACAGATCCTCTCTCTCCTCTCAGCGTCTTGTTTACGTTACTAGATTGCTGAACGCAGTGGAAACTCGCGGACCGAGCAGAGTCCATCACGTTCCTCGACTTAGACTCAATGATCCGTTCTGATTCTTTCGATAAGAGTTTCTTCATCATCTCCAGCTCTTTCTCCAAGCTCTTGATCCTCGAGCTTGTTGAATCCATCGCTGCTCTTAGCCTGCAGTTCTGCCTCGCCGCCGTGTCTCGCTGGAGAAGCGACCCCAGCGTCACGGAGGAGTCTCTCTCCGCATCGGTAATCTCTCGGTGGTTTCGGTGTCCTGCAGAAGTAGCGCCGGCGACGGCGTCGGCGGCAGCAATGATCGAGTGGCGCGTGTTGACCTGCTCTTGAAGCATCGCGCGTACGATAAACCTCAGGGGCATTTTCGGGTTTTGAACGGCGTGGAGGAGTAACGGCGGCGAGAGTTTGTTGCAGTCTATCGAGTTACATATCCGAACCTTTTCTTCCTCCGTTATCTCTCCGTCATGCTCCTGCGTGAAATTTACAACCCACTCATAAAACGACACGTATTCTAATCTTTTTATAGACAATGTTACCCTTTTTACCTTTACGTAAGCATCAACGACTCTATAAAGCAAATCATGACGCGGGAACCGCTGCTGCACGGCGTCAGCGACGACGACGAAATCTCCGGCGGGGAGTATCACGGCTTGCTCGAGAAACTCGTTGACGCATTCTCCGTCTCCGACTTCGGTTAAAGCTTCGACGCATCTTCCGAGTAAAAACGCCGTCGTTTCCGACTCCGGAAGCAAGGCGAGGCATGAACGGAGAACGATCTTGATGTAGTCGACGTTGATGAAGACGACTCGTCGGATATACGACTCCGTTAAGTTTCTAAGATTTTCTCTAACGTCGTTTGCTCCAGCTCCCGTCATCAGAAGAAGCTCGGCGGCGACTCTCAGTGAAACGACATTGAACGGCGTTAGTTCGAGGTGAGCACCGTAACAGAAAGCGGTTACTAAGGAGAATGTTTCAGCCGTTATGTTTAACGGCGGTGGGAGAGTTAATTCGTTAACGTTCGTTAGGTGGCGTTTTAAATAGCCACTCTTTCTTGACAGAGGATCCTATGGGATGAAAACATGACATACAATTAAAATCAGACCTTTTTGCTTATTCACATTAAATGTGTAATTTATTTTATTTTTAAATTTAGCTGATATTTTTCTTAGCTTTCAAATAAATGTATTAGAAAAAAATATTTTTAAAATATTATTATAAACTTAAAAAAAAATCAGTGAATTACGTTTGGTTTTAAAATATTGAAAATTGTTATTCACAGAAAAAACTATGTACTTATAATCACATTTTATTATTGAAAACATCAAAAATATTATTTTAGAACCAAAAGAGTATGTGATTAGTTAACTTGTAATAACTTTGCAACATGCCATGGAAAATAGTTGAAGTTTGTAATGATTTTGAAGGAAACTAAGGAGATGGGTAATGTCTGAAAATGGCAAACAAAAGTTTGAAAAACGTAACCTTATGAAGATGGAACCTTGTGCCTCCCACATGTACCAACACATCAGGTTTACAATTATTCACCAACGACCTGAATATATGATAACAAAATATAGAAAAATAATCATACCAAACAAATAACTCTAGAATTAAAATAAAATGCGGTAAAGTTTGGTAAAAGTTTAGAGAAACAGTTACCATTTATGTTTAACAAAAAAAAAACAATTACCATTTATGGACTCGAGATTCAAGCTCCATTAAAGAAGAAGAAGATAGATTGATACGTGGTTGAGGGGAAGGAGATAAAGATGATGAAGAAGAAGAGAAAGAAGAGGAATGATCCACGTAGTCTTCTTCTTCGTAGATCGTATCTACAAACCCTAAATTTAATCCTCGTTTCATTCTCTCTTTTTCTCTCAAGAGAGAAGATGAATGAAAATATTTGTGTGATTTTCAGAGAAGATTCGAAATCGCCGGTTAGGTTTTTGAGAGAGTAAAGAAGAGAAAGGAAAGCTCGCAGTGAATTGGCAATAAATGTTGTTAATAGAGGAAATAAATGATATTTTTGTGATCGTTACAATATACGTGAAAGTCTTTAAATGCGTTTTCTCTTTTCTTCTTCATCAGTAACCTTCTCCTTCGTATAGAGGGACCACGTCCACATGCTGCAGATGTGTTTGGTTCTACATTCAAATTTTCACTAGATTTGAAATGTATTAATTAGACTTTTGTGTATATATAGTACTATTGCATTAATCTTTTATCTAAGTTTGATTGGCCTTGTGTTACTAATTAACTAACATATTTTGTCGTTATAACATTGTACTGTTTATACACGAAGTTGTTCGGGCAAACAGTCTCTCCAAGAAAAAATGTTTGATTATTCATTCCCGGCCGGGCATTTTATCCGTTAAAACTGATTTGATTCGTGACAATTCGATCAGAAAATTTTGAATATCCGTAAACTTTTGAAGCAAAGCAAATATTAAAAATCTATCCATTAAAATCGAATCTAATCACAAATATTAAAATTTTGGAAAGCGGATATCCGCTCTGATCCGACAATACATAAATACATATATATCTTAATTATATTTAAAGTTTTTAATGTATAAGTTTAAATAATTATTATTCTAATATATGATTTGACAAATTATATCACATTATTACTTATATAAAAGTATTACATAAAAAAGAAGAGAAAAAATTATGATAATTATAATTTTTTTCTTACGTTTTCTGTTATTATAATTATTAGTTAAGTTTAATTTTTTAAAAATATGTAGTTTCATTACTTATTTTAATTTTTATTTAATATATCATGCAAAACAAATATTTTAAAAAGCAAATTTGTATCAAGATTTAAGATTATTTGTATTAATCAAAACATATGAGATATCCGTAAGCATTCGTAAATATTCACAAATATCTATTTATTTTTGGATATTCATTTTCTAGATATCCGTATTTTTATGAAGCAACGTATTTTTATGAAACAACGCAAATCGAAAAATTAGATATTCGCAACATACGAATCAAATCACAAATATCTTCAAAAATTCAGATATCTGATCTGTGCCTAGTCCTACCCTTTCTGTGGAGGAAACTAAATCCACATGTTAATATGTTATGGTCTCTACTTTGAAGAAACTACAAAGTTCATATGTTTTCTAAACAAGATCCAATTCTCTAGACAACTTCTCAATTTGTCGTCCCTTAGAGCATCTCCAACAAATGATTCTAGTACCGATGTTCTCAAAATACATATATATGTGTGTATATATTAATACTAATATTTAAATATAATGTTCTTTTTTACGGAAAACTCAAATTATTTATGTTAATGTACTTCGATTAAATTTTCCATAAAATTAAGAATTTTAAAATAAAATAATAATATTAATATATATATATATATATGTATTTGAAGAAATCCGACGCTAGGTACCGCCATTGAGATTGCTCTTAGCATCTATTTTCCTTTTAATAGTTGTGATTTATTTGCTAAAACTTAACATAGATTTTACACACATATATATATATATATATATATATATATATCATTTTATATTTGTTTCTCTCTTCCTCCCAGCAGATAAATTGCATGACATTGACATGACTGGTAAACTAAATCATGACTGACACCAATTATAGCTGGACGAATACCTCAAATCGAGCTCAAGCAATGTCACTTTTGAGTTTTGAATGCATCTAGATATTCAAACTTTAATAATTTCTTAAGATAATAACAAATAACAAACATCGTTCATCAAGAAATAATTGACAAACATTATAAGAATGGTAATACACTGTAATATAGACTTGCGTGATTTATATGTTAGTGATCATATAATGAATGAAATTAATATGTTAGTGATCATATAATGAAAATTAGTCAGTATCACAATGAGAGATGCAAATTTATGGTTTGTATTCCCGCAATTTCTTTCAAAAGTGTAATTTTAACGGAGAAAGCCCATTATAAAATTCACAACAGTGCAAGTCTCATAAAAGCCCAAGCCCATTACAAAGAAAGCCCTAATATCGAGTAAAACCTAGCTCCGTGTACAGACTATATATTCTCTGTTAACACTCACAACCGCATCCTCGTCCACAGAAGAAAAACCCTAGAGAGAAAGACAGTTTCTCCATCACCCGGCGGCGAAGATGAAGTACAATCCACGAGTCACCTCCTCTCGCAGGAAGAACCGTAAGGCTCACTTCACAGCCTCATCAAGCGAGAGGCGCGTCATCATGAGCTCACCACTCTCCACCGACCTTCGCCAGAAGTACAACGTCAGATCCATGCCCATCCGCAAGGACGACGAGGTCCAGATCGTCCGTGGGACCTACAAGGGACGCGAAGGAAAGGTCGTCCAGGTGTACCGTCGCAAGTGGGTCATCCACATCGAGAGGATCACGAGGGAGAAGGTGAACGGAACCACCGTGAACGTCGGTGTTCAGCCGTCGAAGGTGGTGATTACGAAGCTTCGTCTTGATAAAGACAGGAAGTCGCTGTTGGAGAGGAAGGCCAAGGGACGTGCTGCTGCGGATAAGGACAAGGGGACTAAGTTCACTGCTGAGGATGTTATGCAGAACGTTGATTAAGTGGAAAGGTTTTTATCGTTTGTTTTTAAATTTTGAGTTTGTTGGATGTTTTTATTTGTGTTTCAGACATGAGAATGTGTCTTTTGGTTTCAGTTTAAGTGGTAATGAGTTTGACTCTTTAGCTTTTATTGATGCTTTTTTATATTGAATGTTTGCTTGAGCTGATTATTGTTGAACTTGATGCATTTTATGAGTAATATGTTAGAGATTTTGATAGTATTGCTCGTTGGTTTTGGTAATGAAGTGAAATGGTGATTTGAGTAGCTGTTTTTGTTCTAGGATGGAGCTAGATTACAATTTTTAAAGATAATTCATAGTTTTAGTATGGAGCTAAATTATTGAAGATGATTTTGGTATGGCTTGCTTAGCTATATGGATTTAGAAGAAAATGTTTTACAACCAATCAATTTCATTTCTTCTGCGTCGAATCTGCTGTTTTGTGATTCATCATCGTAATTCACATTGCAAAACTAAATAGGACAAAAGTAGTTTAGATTCTTTTCACAATAACATTTGCTCTGATTCTATTCTATCGGTTGTATTCCATTAGATTTGTTTCTCGCTTCCAAATCTTTCTCTGAGTGATTAAAATTGTTTCATTTACATTGATCAACAACAGCCTTCCAAAAATAAACAAATTCGACAATGTTGAAAATTTTACATTGCGTCATGAACTCATTATTCAACGTAAAACTAGGAGAACCAATATTTAGTCTTAACAGTAGCATACGCGAGAGAAATTAAGTTAGTATCCATTGTAAAAAGCCAAGAGGACATTGGTATGTCTACATACTGCACAATAGAAACAGCACATACAGAATAATCTCGTAGATTTAATTAAAACTTTTTAAATTTTATTTTGACGAACATAATGTTTCAGTACATGGTGTAATCATATACCCGGAGATGAAGATTTGAAGAATTTACCATGTACTCTTTTTACGGATGTAGGCCGTAATAGTCACGGCCCCTTATGGTGATTGGAGAGCTAAAGTCTTTCATGGAAACCACCTAGTAGGAACATTTTTTAATTTTGCAACTTTAGAGGGCATTATTGCCTTGATTCACACCATTGTATGTTATACTTCTTTCTCAAGAAACTCCTTCCAAATTCTTCCCGAATTTCCTGAGGACAAATATGATAAGCCAATACAGATTTTAGTCTACATCATCAAGATTGCAAATCTTCAATATTGAATCACTGGTGCAGATATTTGTGGACTGATATTGACAGGGGAAAATAGGTAAGGTTTAAGAAAGACTATGGTGGAGAATTTTCTTACGTGGTACTGGCAATATGTAGGATAAGCTATGGAACAATAAGGTAGGTTATGACCGAAAGAACAACGGTTAGGATAATTATACGTTTAATATAGCCAAAACGTAACACTATGACATGAAGCGTCTGTAGTCCAACGGTTAGGATAATTGCCTTCCAAGCAATAGACCCGGGTTCGACTCCCGGCAGACGCATTGTTTTTTGTTTTCTTTTGACTTTTCTTTTGGTTGTGTCTTCTTGATGAGAAATGCAGACAACTTGCACGAGCTGTAGCAGAAAATCCTTCTAGGACATGAAAATATATGTCTGCCTTCACATGTGAAATTGTAGAAAGGTTAATCAAAAAGATAAGAAACTGCTTAAGCTAAAGAAAATTACTAGTAAGGAAGTTTACAAAGAAGTGGTAAAAGCAATAGACCCGAAGTGGTTAGGGTAATTGCCTTCCAAGCAATAGACCCGGGTTCGACTCCCGGCAGACGCATTGTTTTTTTGTTTTCTTTTAACATTTTTTTTGGTTGTCTTCTTGATGAGAAGATGGAGACAACTTGGCACGAGCTGTAGCAGAAAATCTTTCTAGGACATGAAAAATATATGTCTGCCTTCACATGTGAAATTGTAGAAAGGTTAATCAAAAAGATAAGAAACTGATTAAGTTAAAGAAAATTACTAGTAAGGAAGTTTACAAAGAAGTGGTAAAAGCAATAGACCCGAAGTGGTTAGGATAATTGCCTTCCAAGCAATAGACCCGGGTTCGACTCCCGGCAGATGCATTGTTTTTTGTTTTCTTTTAACATTTTTTTTTGGTTGTCTTCTTGATGAGAAGATGGAGACAACTTGGCACGAGCTGTAGCAGAAAATCTTTCTAGGACATGAAAAATATATGTCTGCCTTCACATGTGAAATTGTAGAAAGGTTAATCAAAAAGATAAGAAACTGCTTAAGCTAAAGAAAATTACTAGTAAGGAAGTTTACAAAGAAGTGGTAAAAGCAATAGACCCGAAGTGGTTAGGGTAATTGCCTTCCAAGCAATAGACCCGGGTTCGACTCCCGGCAGACGCATTGTTTTTTGTTTTCTTTTAACATTTTTTTTTGGTTGTCTTCTTGATGAGAAGATGGAGACAACTTGGCACGAGCTGTAGCAGAAAATCTTTCTAGGACATGAAAAATATATGTCTGCCTTCACATGTGAAATTGTAGAAAGGTTAATCAAAAAGATAAGAAACTGATTAAGTTAAAGAAAATTACTAGTAAGGAAGTTTACAAAGAAGTGGTAAAAGCAATAGACCCGAAGTGGTTAGGGTAATTGCCTTCCAAGCAATAGACCCGGGTTCGACTCCCGGCAGACGCATTGTTTTTTGTTTTCTTTTAACATTTTTTTTTGGTTGTCTTCTTGATGAGAAGATGGAGACAACTTGGCACGAGCTGTAGCAGAAAATCTTTCTAGGACATGAAAAATATATGTCTGCCTTCACATGTGAAATTGTAGAAAGGTTAATCAAAAAGATAAGAAACTGCTTATGCTAAAGAAAATTACTAGTAAGGAAGTTTACAAAGAAGTGGTAAAAGCAATAGACCCGAAGTGGTTAGGGTAATTGCCTTCCAAGCAATAGACCCGGGTTCGACTCCCGGCAGACGCATTGTTTTTTGTTTTCTTTTAACATTTTTTTTTGGTTGTCTTCTTGATGAGAAGATGGAGACAACTTGGCACGAGCTGTAGCAGAAAATCTTTCTAGGACATGAAAAATATATGTCTGCCTTCACATGTGAAATTGTAGAAAGGTTAATCAAAAGATAAGAAACTGCTTAAGCTAAAGAAAATTACTAGTAAGGAAGTTTACAAAGAAGTGGTAAAAGCAATAGACCCGAAGTGGTTAGGGTAATTGCCTTCCAAGCAATAGACCCGGGTTCGACTCCCGGCAGACGCATTGTTTTTTTGTTTTCTTTTAACATTTTTTTTTGGTTGTCTTCTTGATGAGAAGATGGAGGCAACTTGGCACGAGCTGTAGCAGGAAATCTTTCTAGGACATGAAAAATATATGTCTGCCTTCACATGTGAAATTGTAGAAAGGTTAATCAAAAAGATAAGAAACTGCTTAAGCTAAAGAAAATTACTAGTAAGGAAGTTTACAAAGAAGTGGTAAAAGCAATAGACCCGAAGTGGTTAGGGTAATTGCCTTCCAAGCAATAGACCCGGGTTCGACTCCCGGCAGACGCATTGTTTTTTGTTTTCTTTTAACATTTTTTTTTTGGTTGTCTTCTTGATGAGAATATGGAGACAACTTGGCACGAGCTGTAGCAGAAAATCTTTCTAGGACATGAAAAATATATGTCTGCCTTCACATGTGAAATTGTAGAAAGGTTAATCAAAAAGATAAGAAACTGCTTATGCTAAAGAAAATTACTAGTAAGGAAGTTTACAAAGAAGTGGTAAAAGCAATAGACCCGAAGTGGTTAGGGTAATTGCCTTCCAAGCAATAGACCCGGGTTCGACTCCCGGCAGACGCATTGTTTTTTGTTTTCTGTTGACTTTTCTTTTGGTTGTGTCTTCTTGATGAGAAATGCAGACAACTTGCACGAGCTGTAGCAGAAAATCTTTCTAGGACATGAAAAATATATGTCTGCCTTCACATGTGAAATTGTAGAAAGGTTAATCAAAAAGATAAGAAACTGCTTAAGCTAAAGAAAATTACTAGTAAGGAAGTTTACAAAGAAGTGGTAAAAGCAATAGACCCGAAGTGGTTAGGGTAATTGCCTTCCAAGCAATAGACCCGGGTTCGACTCCCGGCAGACGCATTGTTTTTTGTTTTCTTTTAACATTTTTTTTTTGGTTGTCTTCTTGATGAGAAGATGGAGACAACTTGGCACGAGCTGTAGCAGAAAATCTTTCTAGGACATGAAAAATATATGTCTGCCTTCACATGTGAAATTGTAGAAAGGTTAATCAAAAAGATAAGAAACTGCTTAAGCTAAAAAAAATTACTAGTAAGGAAGTTTATAAAGAAGTGGTAAAAGCAAAGATGGAGACAGAAGAACAACAATGCAAGTGGTAGCTATGTGAGTTTAGAGCTCTGGAACTTTTAGGTAAACCAAAAGGTCACAATGGAGGAAGTGACGGATGTGATGTTGAAAGTAAAGAAGAGATACCTTTAGGGGCGGACCTAGGTGAGAGCTAGGTGGGGCATGTGCCACATATTACATAATTTTTTTTTGACTTGTTTTATTGAAGATTTGAGGAACTCAAATGATCTAAATCTCTTATGCTCCATGCACATTTGGTTAAGAACTTGTTATCTTATATAGTGTGCCACATGTTATAACATTTGTTAGGTCCGCCCCTGGATACCTTAAGTGACAATTGGAAGAGGTTTTGCTACAAATGTGAAAGATTTTGCTACAAAGCTTAACCCAGTAGTATTCAGTGCTCAGAGTTCCCTTGTTTTCTCATAGATGATATCTTTTTTTTATTGTCTTAGGCTTCTCGTTAATACTGAGTAGTTAGACGGAAAACTAGAAGAGAATCCAAAGTAGAGACATGATATAGAAGAATGGACATTCAATAGCAAATTTGGTTACGAGAGGGTCTCCACAGTGAAATAATAAGAGTGTACAAATGAAAGCAAAAATGGTTTCGTGGTGTAGTTGGTTATCACGTCAGTCTAACACACTGAAGGTCTCCGGTTCGAACCCGGGCGAAGCCAATACTTTTTCCTTCCTATATAGGGACCTATATAGCTAGGCTTCCGACGTTATGAGCCTATTGGGCTTTTAAATGGCTCGGACTAAAATGAATAACGGCTTAGTGGATAATTATATAACCTAAGCATGTAGAAAACACGTAACATGTTTTTTACAAAGTATTTTCTTTAATTAAACAATACTGTTCTCCTAACAAACAAGCAACAATTCAAACCAAAAAAAAAAGAGAGGAAAGATTAGCCAAGACTAATAGAGGTGAGGGAAAGAAGGGATAATCAAATATATAACTTTATAGTGGATTAGACCAACATTAACATGTTAGAACATTATAAATTTAAAATCAAAATTGCCATCATATATCTCTCACTCACTTGCCCTCGGGACCTCTTTTATCTCGGCCGTCTATTCTACATCATTATCATCCCATGTAACTATCTCCACTTCTTCTCAAATTTATCTGTTGTACATGTATATTTCCTTTTATATGTGGTTGTTCATGATAATACCAAAAAAAACGAGTAGAATACAAATCTAGAAATTTCATGAAAAGAAATTGATCACATCTTAAACTCCAGGCTCCAGAAGACCGAAAATTTATTACTAATTTTGTTTTAAGTAGCCTAGGTATAAAGTTTTTTTTAACCTTTTGGTTGTAGAAAAAATAACAGACGATCACCATCCAATGTAGTAGCCTGAGCCTCAAGAAAGTCTTGTGCCGTCTTTTTGAAACCACCACACACATAACTAACCACGTGTAGCTAGTAGAGAATCGTAACCTTCTTCAAGCCAATGTAAAGACGAAAGCTCAGTTATGACCCAACGCCAATGAAAATATTCTCTAACCTAGCCAAAGCTTTAAACTAATTCCGAAGATATTGACACCTCCAAAAAATCATTTTAATAGGCCTTTAATAGTAAGATAAGTTCTTCTTCAAAACTCATTTGAAATAAGTAAATACCATATATGAGTTATAAGAATGATAATGCCACAGAATATAATGACAAACAAAAAAAATGGTGCTAGTTACTATTTTGTGATTTATAAATAAAACACTGTTATTCAAATAGTCTTTCGAAATCATAAAATAAAGTCCTGATAAGAACGATTGAACACAAAAGTAGTAATGTATATTATATGTGGTTTATATGTTAGTGTTAGTATATATTATCTTTTGGAATCTCTGTGAGTGACCTCTTTTTCTTTGTATGAAAATATGGATGAATTGAATTAGATGGTCAGATCATGATTTGGACTGCTCCCTGCCAAAATTGGCACAACTTTGATAAGTGCTTTAGTATTCCATCTTGGTGAATGCGTTAATGTTTTTGGCTTTTCAATAAAGTTTGATGATAGACTCTAATACACATATAGTTATATGATTTTCCCAACTGCACATCATTTTAATTAGGCATTCGTAGATTACGCATTATGAGAAGATAAGCAGGTGGTATTGAAAAGATGGTTTTTTATGTAACTAATTAATCTGAATTTTAGATATTTGCTCATTTAGAATCCATCAAATTAACCCATGCTTTATCCAGAGCTGATTCTTAACACAGTGGTGTCCCACCTTCACTTTATTTTTCGAAATTTAAATGATTAATATGTATATAATTAAATCATAAATGATTAAGAAAAATATATTCCAGGCCATCTAAAATTCACCCAAAAAAAATTTAAATCTATTTTTGGTTCGATCTAATATATAAAATTAAAGAAAAAGCCGGGATAACTGATGAGATATTAATGGAAATGGAGAAATAAGAGAGGAAGCACAACTTGATGATCAGTTAGAGCCGACGTTCCCATGTTTATCCTCAGTCTTTTAGAGTGGGGTTTTTAAATTAATTTAATAATTTAAAAAAAAAATAGTTAAAAAACGAGTCTTAAGTCTCCTATTTAAGAGATTTCTTAGATTTTCTTATTTAAAAAGTAAGAAACATCTATTAGAAAAGTTAAGAATCCATACTAAGAGACTTCCAATAAACATACACAAAAGACATGCTCTTATAGCACTTTTAATGGGGTCTCTTAAAAGGGTTCTTACATAGTGGGGCCAACAATTTCTTAAGAACCATCTCTTAAAGTCTCCAAATAAGAGACCAATTTGTTTGGGTTCTTGTACTGTTCACGGACTCCATTGACACGTGGCGGCCCGCAATTGGTTTGTTTTTAATTTTTTTAACTCAAAAAATAAAAATAAAAATAAGAACCCCATTAAGGGTTCCAGGGATAATCATGTCCTTAGAGCATCTTCAACTCTAGCACCTCATTTGGTGTTTTTTTTCTTTTTTAAAAAAAATTTAAAAAATGAACCAATCACGGACCGCAACGTGTCAATGGAGCCCGCGAACAGTACAAGAAGTAGTGCTTAATTTGGAACTTTAAGAAGTGGTGTTAGAGTGTGCTTAGACCATGTCAATTGATGGTTCTTAGGGGGTTTTTAACCAAAAATAATGGTAGGTCTCACCATTTTCCCTAAGAATCACCTCTAAAAATCCCTAATTAAGAACCGCCTCTAATATTGTTTTATGGACATCACTGACACGTGGCGTCTCACGATTGATTTGTTTTAAAAAATTTTATTTTTTAATCAAAAAAATTAAGAACTTCAAAGAGGTTTTTATGGATGGACATGCTCTTAGAGTTTTGGTGGGCCTCATCTCTAAATACCCCTCTAAACACCTTGTAAGCACCATGTTTAAAGATGTTCTTACTTCTCATCTCACTCCCTCACCAGCTCACATCTCTCTACCCTCTCTTTAACTTTCTTTTTTAGAATACAATATCTCTCTCAACCATCAAACTGATCAAATGGCTCATGGACACTCTTAATTCTCCGACCTCCACCACCACCTCTCCTCCTCCTGTCCTAACTGAGTCGGATAATATTGACTCATGGACCAAAAGAAAAGGCACAAACGACACCGCATCATAGATCAGTCTAACCCTCCTTCCGAAGAAGAATATCTCGCTCTCTGCCTCCTCATGCTTACTCGTGGCTCCTCCTATGACAACGATGCTCACTCTCCTCCTTCTCCACCACCACCGTCTGATCATCACCACCGAGACTACAAGTGCTCCGTCTGGGGCAAATCTTTTCAATCTTACCAAGCGTTAGGTGGACACAAAACCAGTCACCGGAAACCGGTTAGTAATAGTAATAGTAACGACGACACTAATAACAGTGGTAACGGTTCCATTACCAATAACGGAAATATTAGTGACGGTTTGATTGGTCAAAGTGGCAAGACTCATGAGTGTTCCATCTGCTTCAAGTCGTTTGCATCTGGTCAAGCATTGGGCGGTCACAAACGGTGTCATTACGACGGTGGTAACGGTAGCGGCAATAGTAACGGTACTAATAATCACCGGTTTGACCTGAACTTACCGGCTGATCAAGTATTGAAAGTTTTTTGCTATAAGACAGTTGGAAAAAGTCAACTCTCCGGCGAAGAAACAAAGTCGCCAGTGTGATTTTTTAAAATAAAATTTTACCGATCAGCTAGTAGTGTGATCGATTATTAGCTGAGATGCTGATTAGTATGTAATGAAAAAGATTGCAGTGGCTTATTGTTAGTTTATTTTTTACGTAAACAAAAAAAAATCTTCCAAATGTTTATTAATTGTTGAGTATTTTTTCTTTTTGAAACTATTAATTGTTGAGTATAGAAAGTAAAAAACAAACTGGAAAACATTTGGATTTATAACTTTTATTAAAGAAAATGATAATGAAAAAGTTAATTTGATTAGTGTAACTTTTGTTTTTTTGATAACCCGGAGTATCAAGCGGACCGATGCCAACCGAATAATTTTTTGAAGCATGTCTACCCGCACCAAAAAAACTTGAATGATCGATACTCATGTCTAACCGTACAAACGGATAAATACCTGACATGGTATGTTTCGGACCCAGGACACTTAGAACATCTCCATCCCTAAACCCCTCCAAAAGTTCTTAAGTTTTTTTGTCAATTATTTTTTTTTCAGAACTAAAAAAAAAAAAAGGAATCACTCGCAGGCCGACACTTGGCAGTCGGGCCTGCAAACAGTGTAAGAGTCGCCTCTTAAATAGGCAATTTTGTAACCAAACTCTTAACTATTTATCGATGTGACAGTATTATTTATTAATTTTTTTTTTAAACTTAAGAACCCCTCCAAAGCTCACCATTGGAGGTGCTCTTAGTACTTTTCCAAGCGCTACCTACCATTCAATCACGGTTGTGTGTTCGATTAGTGTAATTTGATTTGCTGAATTCTCTTATTTACTACTTCCGCAAGCAAATGAGTCACTTCAATGAATCTGACTGTCATTCCCTGTCTCTGTAGTGATCTGTTCCTTACGATTAACTATCTTGTTAAACACTTTAATAAATTCCTATTTCGAAATAACATGTTCTCATGGGAGAAAGTAGAATTAATTTTGGTTATGTTTTTATTAAATATTGAAGTATTGATAGATTGGTTAGTAGTACCTAAAGAAGTTAATCCTTAAGTGTATTGTCGTCTATGAATACTATTTTATGTTTGATTGGTTGACATTCACACTTCTCTCCACGCTTTAAATTATTATTATTTTCTTATAAGTCTCTATTATTTCGTTTTCATGAGTATTTAGAGTCTATATATATTATCATAATTTGTATGAAAAAATATCTTACCCTCCCCAGTCAATCTCAAGTTGTTATGTAGGAGGAGTATCATCTTAAGAAAAAGAGTAGTTATGCACTCCGGATAAAATGTAAATATTGAGTGTTCTTTGAACTGAATGTCCATATAACCCGACATATATATAATTTTTTTTGTGACCCTGCAAATTGACTTTTTTATATTTTACATAATCGATATGTAAAATGTATATATGACTTACCTTTTCTCCCAACATTGAAATTTTAAAGATTTGATAGTAATAATCACTAAAACAAATTCTAGAATAAGTTGGTCATGTAGATTGTCCAATCTTTAAACGCGCAGAAATCTATATTTTTTTGGTGAAAAAAAAGATGATTTCACATTTTTGTCGGGAACCTAAACATTATGAAATAGTCCATTTTAGCATGAACTGAATTCAGGTAGCTCTAGTTACAGCTACAACCTTTTTATTATTGGGTCAACTTGACGATGGTAAATACATGTAAGTTTGTTGCCAAAATCTACATTTGTGTCTGATAAAGTATATAGTAACTCCGTTACACCAGTAGCAAAATAAAACACCTGTAAAATAAAATCTGGAATCCGACGAGACCTTTTTCTGAAACCCTAATCATTCTTTAATTCTCTTTTTAGTGCTAAAATGAAACTGCAAATAAAAAGTTGAAACCCGACTTGATATACACATTAGAATCTCTAGCATGGCTCATATCAGCTCTAATCGGGGGTTCCATGGAAACCATTAATCGTGAAATATTGTCATATCAGCATGACTGTAGTTAGAAAAAAAATGAAATTACACCAAATTTTCATGGGATGTTAATCAGAGATGTTAAAGGCCTAAAGCAGTTGTAGGATCCTATAATATCCAAATTTATTTGGCAGTGGTGCCGCTCAAATGGCTAGACATGGACCATAAGAAATCTGTTATATAGCCCATATCTGAGAAAACTTAGCCCAGTTATATTAAAAGCCGTGGCGTTAATATCAGAAACTCATCATGAAGTAAGATTTTGAAACAAAGGAAGCAACATAGATTACTTTTTATTTTAATTTACCAATGCAAATTAAGAAATAGAGATTTATGTCAATTTTTTATACCAACATACTTCCTCCGTTTCATAATATATGATATTTAAAAAGGTTTTTGATGTTTCAAAATAGATTATGTTTTTATATCTCAATGTAACTTTTAATTTTATTAAAAACTGTGTAACCAATAATATTTTGTTGTTTATTTTGTTATTAGTTAAATAATTGTTAATTTATATTTTAATCAGATCTTTTAAATAAAAAAACATGTTTTTTAATAATTGTGACATAACTTAAAACTACAATTATTTTGAAAGAGGGAGAGTATATAATATAATAAGATAATTCAAGGTTCCTTATTCTCCAATGTCAAAAGCTCCAGAGGAAAAACATTTGGGTAGTTTCAGTTAACTGATTTTAGAAATTAGAAACCTTTGCTATCTGAAATCTGATGTATTTTTATCATCTCCTTGTCTTTCTTATGAGTTTTGAATGAAGACAATTCGCGTATTTTCTTCTAAAACTTTTATCGCCGCTTTTTTGTTCCTGCACATAATTCGTATGTTAGTACATTTCACATTGCATGATTTTATCACATGGTACATGGTAAAAATAACTATTATCTTATCATTTACTACCTCCGTTTCGATTTAGTTGTCGTTGTAGAGAAATTTTTTTGTTTCAAAATAAATGTCGTTTTATAATTTCAATGCAAAATTGATTAGTTTTATCTGTTATTCTATTTTTCTATTGGTTGAAATGTGGTTAGGTCTATAGGTAATTGTGTTTTTATCTAGAAAATATGTAAAATTAAATAGTTTATTAATCTGCGTGTAAAAACCTAGAGCAACAACTAAAACGAAACGGAGGGAGTACTACACAGTATTGTTTTTTATATTTCTATTTGTCGCCTATAAATTTTAAAAGCCTCAGTTTCCTTATCAAGAACAGTTAATTAACAATTATATTAGTAAGTAATAAAATTATCGCATGTTGTACTGATAGTAATAGACAAATAGTATCATGTTATCTTACCATATGACACACAATATGTTGTTCTTGATCAAATTTGTGGCGTTCAGTGCTTTTGGATTTTGATTGTTTGTCTTAACATATGATTATTTATAATCAAGAAGTTCAGTGACTTATTCAGTTTTTAAAATTACTAATGAAATGAAGTAAATAGTGGAACAAATAAATATATACATACAGACAGCGGCATTAAGTGGAAATCTGCCTAATTGCCTAGGTAATGACAACACGTAAGCATCAAACAGCGCCGTTCTGATTACTAACTCACCAGGCGTGAATAGATGCAGACACTTCATTTGTCAAAAAAAAAAAAAAAGCAGACACTTCCATGAAAAGTAAAGATTAAAGTGATTTCCAATTCGACTCTAATTTTTACTCTAAAATAAAGTAAAAGAAAATATGGAATAAAAACATTCAAACTATACGCTATTTTTACTCTAAAATAAAATTTATTCCATAATAGAAAAATAGTGTGGAATTGGAGTATTCTTACTCTATATTATACTGGAAAAATAGAGTATTACATTGGAGATACTCTAATAATATATTTATGCGTTTTATTATAGTGCATCGTTTAATTTTTTTCACACACTAAAACTAAAACATGCGAAATACATATATCAAACTATAAAACAACATTTTTAAAACATTTTTAATATCTAATATAATACTCCATCTGTTTCTAATATAATATTCTCTCTGTTTCTATTTTATGATTTCAATGCAAAATTTATTAAATTTATATGTTATTATATTTTTCTATTGGTTGAAATGTGATTAGGTTTATAGATAATAATATTTTTATTTTAAAAATATGCAAAATTAAATATTTTCATAATCTGTGTGAAAAAATTAAAACGACACCTAAAATGAAAACGTATATTATTTAACAATGATGTAGTATATATATATATATATATATAATATGTTAAAAAGGACGGAATATTTGAAACACTAAAATATCAAAACCCTTAAGAATGATATAAGGGTCAGATAGTGGATTTGTATCACTGAAGGGTCAGCTTAGACTTAACCTTAAGCAAAAAATAATTATCGGTTGATAAATTATAAGAAATTGTTTACAAAGTCTACGTTCATGAACCCTACATGGGATAGTTAAGAAATGCAAATTTAGTTTAACGAATAGAACTTATGAGAATCTATGCTAAAATCTCAGTATTTCGGCTGATAAAGTTGTATTCATGTTTTCTTTTAAAAAATGTAATTGTGCTTAATTAAAAATTTGAAACTACTAAATTTGTTAACCAGCAAGATGATTGGACATTAGAAAAAAAGCTATTTTAATTTGGAAATTGCCATCAAATACTCGAGATCGTTCACGCATGACGTAACAATGTATATGAATATTTTTTAAATGTGCATAAATTTATAAAAGATATTACTTTTGTAATAAAAAAAGAACCAATGGTTGAGGAGGCATAACTATTCGCGGAGACACGGAGCCGTTCGCACCCATCACCTTGGAATCTAACTTTTTATCTTCTCTCTCCTCATCACCGACTAGTCAACAAGCACATACCATTCTTTTATCTATTTTATTTAATTTTAAATTGTTGACAAAAAAAAATTAATAAATTTATTTATCTTGTTACTTAAGTTATATAAATTTTCATTCTTACACAAATCTAATCAGTTTTTTATGCTGAAAATAATACAAAATCCTGTGTATGTAACTGGTAGGGCACTTCAACATTTACTCTGGAATTAAAAATAAACTCTTTAGTCTTTAGCATGACTCATTCCTTTACTCAAGTATATGCTCAATCAACATGTCTATATAATAACATAGGTCTGCTTCTTCATCAATATAAGTATAATAAAACATTGAAACCCTCTCCCTCTCTCTCTTGCTTTCAAAGTTTATCTTCTTCAAATTCACGTGAATCTTCCCAGATAATAGCAAACTAATAAGAGAAACATTTAAGTATGAGTTGCAACGGTTGTCGCGTTCTTCGCAAAGGTTGCAGCGAGAGTTGCATCCTCCGTCCTTGTATCCAATGGATCGAATCAGCCGAAGCACAAGGCCATGCCACCGTGTTCGTCGCTAAATTCTTCGGCCGTGCCGGTTTAATGTCATTTATCTCATCCGTACCGGAATCTCAAAGCCCTGGTACTTTAACCAAACTTGTTTCTCTTGTCTGTTTTCTTCAAAACGTCACCGTTTTGATTGTCTTAGGTTTTTTTTTTGGTTTGCAGCTTTGTTTCAGTCCTTGCTGTATGAAGCTTGTGGGAGAACTGTGAATCCGGTGAACGGCGCCGTGGGGTTGTTGTGGACGGGGAACTGGAATATCTGTCAAGCGGCGGTTGAGACGGTTCTCCGCGGCGGTTCTTTGAGACCCATCCCGGAGCTTCTTGAAAGTCACGGCGGGTTCGGTGGGTTTCCGTCTCCAACGTCCGACGAAGCATCGGAGATCTGCACGGAGATGTTGAATGATTCCGGTGACCGGAGTACCTACCACCACAGCCGATTCTCGAGCTCAAGATTTAGACCTACGACGTCGTCTCCGCCTAAACGGAAACGATTAGTATCAGAGCAACAGCAACAAAGACCGTCGTCGGAGCTAGATCTCTCGCTACTACCTACTTTTCCGGTTAAAACGACACCGCTCGAGGAGGAAACGGTTCGACCGGAAACACCTTCGATGTACTCAGGGGAATCCGTTACAACGACGCCGTTTACGAACAATGTCGCCGGTGAACGGTTCGTACACGGAGGAGGAGAACCGACAAAGTTGCTTAACCTTTTTGCTTGAGCGGCGTTCACCACATTAACCTTCTTTTTTTTTTCTTCTTAATATTTTGGTAAAATGTGGCACACCGGCAAGATTAAACGATTTTTTTTCTTAATAATTATGAGAAATTAACCAAAGTAATTAATTAATTTAGAGAATAATGATAATGAGTTGGTGGTGTTTTATTTTCTTCATAATCAATTAATCATTATCATCGTTAAATTAAGTTTACAAGATATTAATATGGACGGATGAAGTCAACATATACATAATGCATAGTTGCGTACACACATCTTCCAAAAACCAATGCACCGGCCCGTCGTTTTCACCCAACAGACTTCGGACCAACATATTACATATGAGTATAATACACAACTTGATATTTTGATAATCATCTTGTTTACTCCCTAAACATACAAAACATTATCTTCCTGTTTAGTTTGTCTTTCGCTACATTTTTATTCAATAGTTTGATACAACTATTGTTATACTGTTATAAAGTAGCCGTTAAAAGCACAGTGGTCAGCCGTAAAACGCACAGTGGACGGTCGTTTTTTGTTGAAAATATAAAGGAAGTGGGTCCCACTGTCACTATTTGCACAGTAACTTAACTTTTTCTTTTTCATCTGTACGATCATTGCGATCGATTGTAACATCATCCCTTTCTCCCTCTTCTCTCTGTAATAGTTCTTCTTATATAAAAGTTATCTCCTTCCACGGGTATAAAATTTTGCCCTTATTCAAATTTCGAGATACTATAAATTTGTAAGTTATTTCATAACACGTTATCAGCACGATCACTCTGCAATTCGGTAAAGTTTATATGTATCATATTTACCCTGCTATAATGGCCGGTATACCGCCTTTATTACTATTTATTATTTTATAGTAATTGTTTTAATTTATATTATTTATATATATTAATGTGGGCGGTATGTCGCCCCGTTAAGATTATTAAATATACTATAAATATAATATAGGCTTGGCTTTGCCGCCATATAATTTATATTATTTATCGATATTAATGTAGGCGGTATGTCGCCTCGTTAATAAACCTTAATTGATAAATATGCTATGACTATTGGCTTGGCTCCGCCGCCGCATAATTTATTTATTGCATAATATTGGCTTGGCTCCGCCGCCGCATAATTTATTGCATAATATTGGCTTGGCTCCGCCGCCGCATAATTTATTTATTGCATAATATTGGTCTGGCTCTGCCGCCGCATTATTTGTTTAATGTTTTGACATAAATAATTTTATCACTAGAATAAATATTGATATTTGCATATGAATATTATATAAATATTTGGTCGCTTAGATAAAATATTATGAAATTTATTGATTCTGGTTGACTGCTTATTACGATATTTTCAGACTGATTTTTGGTTCAAACATTTTAATCCCAACGGTCACAAAGAAATTTTTTTAAAATTCCCCCCTTTTCAACGGTCATGAACAGTGTTTTTTTTTACCTATAAATATACTCATCCTTCATTCATTCAACTCATCCAAAACATTTCATCTCCTCCCAAATATTTCCAAATCGCTCTCCTCCGATTTTCGTTGCAAGAATGATGATTCGGCTATTTTTGATTTTGTGTACGATTTTTATTTTTACTTCCATGTATTTGATTTATCTTGGAGGAATTAGTGCTGAAAATTTTGGCATTAATATCTATTTAGCTTTCTATGCATCATTTCTCCTTGTAATCGCATGTATGATTAATGTGTATGGTTTCTAAATTATGAAATTCTAATAAAATTATTATTTTATGTTTTAGAAATCCAAGGAAATTTTCGAAAAAAAAATTCGAAAATCATTTTGAAAAAAAATTCGAAAAAGGAAAAATTTTGAAAAAAAAAAAAAAAATCGAAAATCATTTTGAAAAAAAAAATCGAAAAAAAAAATCGAAAAAGAAAATTTTTTGGGAAAAATTCGAAAAAAAAAAATAATATATCGAAAATCATTTTGAAAAAAAATGAAAATAATAAAATCATAAAATCTATATTATAATTATATGATTCTTATTTTATAAAGATGAGTACAAAAGATTAAAGAGTATAGTTGCCTAGTTAAAAGAACTATGGCCAAGGCAATGCCTAAAAGGCTAGAGAGATCCAAATAATCTATATTCACCCATGAGACCCATTGAATTATAAAGATTAAGTATAAATGGTTTCCCCAAATGAGAAACAATGGGTAAGAAAGGAAAAAATAGGATTCCTACGAAAGATTTGAAATAAAAACCGCCCAAAACTATACTTATGTACTCTACTGATCTAAACTATGCTAAGGATCAGTATGTTAAGAGGCAAAAAGAGCCATGGATACCCAAATTGGTATACCCACGAAATTACACTTAATGGCATGACTGGATTAGCCATCCATGTCTAAAAACTTGATTGCTATTGCAAAGGCACCAGAGTTATCCCATAAGATCTCACGTTGTGTAACATGTACACAAGGGAAACTCATTAGGCTTTATTGTCCTAAGCATCACTAAAAATAAGTATGTTCATGAGGGGGAGTGAGGATTAAACCCAGTGATACATGACCATACAAGAAAATTCGCGTAACATGAGTTGTAACCATGTCATAAAAGGCTTAGAGATTCAGGTTCTCTTGGTGATAAATCACCCAAGTCCAGCCTAATGCTTAGGGACATTATGAATTTACATGTACAATGCAATGTATGCATCAGGCCATATAAGTGAGCATATATATTCCCATCTTAGATTGAATACGGGTCATAAAGCCAGACATATACCATCTTGAGATTTTTATTAAACAAACCACCACATACATATGTGCCGTCTAAGATGGAACCTCTGAAGAGGATTGGGAATATATGTTGGATAAGTATGTCTTTCTCCACGAGTATTAAAGAAACCTTGAGCCAAATATGGGTGATCAGATTGTGGCTAGGTACACGGATTGCATGATTATGAATCCCACTATCCAACATCAGAAGGAGAAAGATATAAGCTGGATATGATAAGAAAAAGAGAATGGTATTGACCATCATTGTCTTGGCAAGATCCTCGGACCAGAGAATGAGGTTTAAGACGTCTAAAGAAAGAAAAGATTATGCAAAGCTAGCTAAATTAGATGCCAGACACATCGACCCGAGAAATGAAAAGAAAAAGGTCATACCAGCTTAGCACCAAACGAATTTGATGTCCTAGAAGAGACACAACCAAGTTGCTACAGAGTCTATAAGAGATAGACCAATATGTTCCATAATAAAAGGAACCTCAGAAAAGAGAAAAGGTGCATAAAATATGAAATCTGAGGTTAATAGGGAAACCATACCAGACATAGAAATAAGGTCGGCCGACTGAAACATCTAAGGTACCAGACCATGTAGCTTGGGACGCCAAGCTACTAGGTATTGAAGGTCCTAGATAAAAAGATCTCAAATCGATTAGATCATGTTTGGAATACAATGGAACGCAGAAAGGGTATCGATACCAATGATGTATTTACATATAAAAATGCGCAAGATAAGTAGCACTTGACCATAGAGATATATGCGAGGATCATGAACCCACGTAAGAGTACTCATAAAGATAAAAAGAAATCGTGGGGTCAGAATATATATTGGTTATGACTCTCCATTCGATAATAAGATATCTAGAACCACAAACTGGTGATGTTTTTACGGCACGATTCGCTGATTGCCATTTCAATGAAAAAGAATTCCCAAATCTAGGGGGAGATAACAATAAAGTAGGAAAAGAAATCAAATGGAATGTGCCATCCTTATTACACCTTGATCCTCCTACGAAACAGTCAGAACTAGAAGTTCGACGTATCATGCATTTACAAAACATCGCAAATCAACTACCTGATGCATTTGCTGATACCAAAATGGTAACAAAATCATATATACCCGCCGCAAATGCTCCTGCTCGCATTGAGATTCCAGAGAAAGGCAAAATGGCAGTTGATACACGTGAATCAGGAACACGTTTGAAACGCGGCAGACCTTTTGGCTCAAAGGATAAAAATCCTAGAAAACGAAAGGAAGTTGAAAGCATGATACCTCCAGAATAACAGAAAATGTTCTTGAGAGAGAAGATAATGAATCTAACGACAATACAAAGCATCATGAATCTGAAGAAAATCATGAGATTTCTATTAATTACATCCATAATAGAAAAATATGGGAACGGAAAGAGATGGATGATATAGATGATGTTTTCTCATACCTTTTAGCAAAGGAAATAGATGAAGAAAACGAAGATCCAGAACCAACATCTGTTTATGAATGTCAAAAGAGACATGACTGGATAAAATGGAAAAATGCAATCCAAGTCGAACTAGATTCACTTAACAAAAGAAATATATTCGGACCCATTGTAATCACACCCAAAGATGTGAAACCTGTTGGATATAAATGGGTATTTGTTCGGAAACGAAATGAGAAAAACGAGATTACAAGATACAAAGCTCGCCTGGTAGCTCAAGGTTTTTCTCAAAGACCTGGAATTGATTATGAGGAAACATATTCTCCTGTTATGGACGCAATCACATTTAGATTCCTGATGAGCCTAGCGGCTAATGAAAATTTAGAAATGCGTTTTATGGATGTCGTTACGGCATATTTATATGGATCATTAGATACTGATATCTATATGAGAATCCCAGATGGATTTAAGATGCCGGAAGTGTTAAGTTCCAAACCTAAAGGGTTATGTGCAATAAAATTGCAAAGATCATTATATGGGTTAAAACAATCTGGACGTATGTGGTATAATCGTCTCAGTGAGCATTTAACAAAAGAAGGATATGTGAATGATCCTCTATGCCCATGCGTTTTCATAAAGAAAACAACATCAGGATTTGTAATAATCGCGGTGTATGTTGATGATCTTAACATTATAGGAACTCAAGAAGAAATACAAAAGGCATCAAATTATTTAAAAGGAGAATTTGAGATGAAAGATCTCGGGCAGACAAAATTTTGTCTTGGTTTACAAATTGAGCATTCTCAAAAGGGTATATTTGTACATCAGTCTACATATACAAAAAGAGTGCTAAAACGTTTTAACATGGATAAAGCAACTCCGCTTAGCACTCCGATGGTTGTTAGATCACTTAATATTGAAACTGATCCGTTTCGACCATCTGAAGAGAATGAAGAAATACTTGGTCCTGAAGTTCCATACTTAAGTGCAATTGGAGCTCTTATGTATCTTGCAAATTGTACTTGGCCTGATATATCTTTTTCTGTCAATCTTTTAGCAAGATTCAGTTCATCCCCTACACGAAGACACTGGAATGGAATTAAACATGTCTTTCGTTATCTTCAAGGGACCATTGATTTAGGTTTATTTTATTCTAAATATTCAAAAGGTCAAATGGTTGGTTTTGCAGATGCAGGATATCTTTCAGATCCACACAAAGCTCGATCGCAAACAGGATACGTTTTCACGATCGGAGGCACTGCCATATCTTGGCGTTCTCAGAAGCAAACACTTGTAGCTACTTCTTCAAATCGCGCTGAGATCATTGCACTCCATGAAGCAAGTAAAGAGTGCGTATGGTTGAGATCCATAAGCCAACATATCCGATCGAGTAGTGGAATTAACAATGACACGACCCCAAATGTTTTATATGAAGATAATGCGGCATGCGTTGCTCAAACGAAGGAAGGATATATCAAAAGGATTAGAACCAAGCACATACCTCCGAAGTTCTTCTCTTACACTCAAGAACTGGAGAAGAATAAAGAGATTGAAGTCAGATATGTTCGATCATGCGACAATGCAGCTGACCTCTTCACAAAATCACTTCCAACCTCGGTTTTCAGGAAACATGTCCATAACATTGGAATGCGTCATCAGAAGGATCTATGACTGTTCATTCGAGGGGGAGCTTACGTGGTTGTACTCTTTTTACCTTACTATGGTTTTTCCTACAGGGTTTTTCTAGAAAGGTTTTTAACGAGGCAACAAATACGTTAAGCAAACAACAATAGTGACACCGGTCCCCAAGGGGGAGTGTTATAAAGTAGCCATTAAAAGCACAGTGGTCAGCCGTAAAACGCACAGTGGACGGCCGCTTTTTGTTGAAAATATAAAGGAAGTGGGTCCCACTGTCACTATTTGCACAGTAACTCAACTTTTTCTTTTCTATATATACGATCATTGCGATCGATTGTAACCTCATCCCTTTCTCCCTCTTCTCTCTGTAATAGTTCTTCTTATATAAAAGTTATCTCTTTCCACAGGTATAAAATTTTGCCCTTATTCAAATTTCGAGATACTATAAATTTGTAAGTTATTTCATAACATATACAATAAATATATAAAACGTAAATAAGAAATTTATCTACATGCCTAAGAATATTCCTTGAGATAAGGTAACTATTGCTAATTGTATATAACATTAATATATCTTTACTCAAAGTATTTTTCAACTCATTTCTATGTATTCATTTAAAAATAAAATTTATCTGTTATATAGATATACATTGGAGCAAAAAATCACTTATAATAATAAAAATTGTTTTAATATCGATTTTGCATCTTGTGTATTCTTTTAAAATACATTCTTCTCACGTAGAGGTGCTTTTGTTGTGCTTTTGTTTTAAGAGAGACTCAAACTCATATGGAAGTGTTTTAGCAAAATTCACATTTATAGTAGAGTTCTTTTAGTGTTGTCAAAAATATATAGAGGTGATTGAATATAATACTATGTATCGTACATTCTGATTTACATATATGCTCAATGCACGTAATGTATGAATACATAGTGGATAATTAGACTATCCACTTCACATCTATATTTTTCTAATTGAAAGAATTGTGTTATAAATGTAATCTTTATTCTAGTGTATTCTAGGTTATATAGCGGAATAAATAGCACTATTATACATTTTCTCTTTTTATATTTTTCAGAAATAGAAACTCTACAATTGAAATATACGTTGTATATTGGATGTTGGATGAAAACGTACATCTATTATAAACTTTCTTTATTTTAGATGCAGTTACACATATCCTTCAATTAAAAAAAAAGATTAGGTCATAAGCTCACTGTATTAGTATATAATATATGTAATATAATAATATGGATTGTATAATGGATGTAGTTGGAAAGAACCAAAAAAGTTGGGGTTATAAAGGAAAAGCTTATGTGGGGTGAGAGGCGGCTTTTGGACGACGTAAAACGCCGTTTTTCACTAACTTCGCTTCGTAGAATCTTCAAATGCACCTTTTCCATTTTCTTCATCTTCACATTTTGTTTGATTTAAAAACTAATATATAACAATGTATAACTAATGTGCTTTGTTGATTATGGCGTAGAAGCTCCAATGAAAAGACCAATAACATGTTGGTTACGCTTGACCTATGGGTGTTATTTTATGCGACGAGCAATACATTAATATCTGTAATGTTCAAAAATCTTATTTACTGATTATACAATTATCATATAACCATTTATGTGTGTTTGACACGATTCACACAATACCATAAATAATTTTTCAATAAATCATCTACTTTTTACTATTTCAACTAAAACACGCTTAACTTTAGATTTCTAAACAAATATGTGATCGAAATGATAAATGCATTTTGATGAAATATATAACTAAATCAATTCTTTTAAGTATTTTCACATATATCAGAAATTAGAATTTTATAATGTTTTTATGTGTCACTAACTAATGTACCACATAACTCTTTTATCTCTTGGATAACGTTGCTTCGGCGACTCCCAACAAGAGACATACTGAGAAGGTGGGGATTGAAGGTTCAGGAGGAATGCGTTTTCTGTTCTGCGGCTGCAGAAACATACCACCATCTATTTTTAATGTAATTTTGCATCAGCTGTATGGAACTACTTCGCTAGCAAGGTCTGGCTTAATCCACCTCAAGACATTCACTCTGCAGCCACTTGGATCACCTTGCCTAGATCTTCATCACCGCAAGCTCAGTGCATCATTAAGCTCATCGTCCAATCATCCATTTACTTAATATGGAGAGAAGGAAGAAGAGGATTTTCACTGCTCAAGTTACTTCAACTCTCTCTGTGTGTGAAGTAGTTGATCGACAAATTAGGGACCGGCTTCCCTCCATCAAGCACTCTCCAAGCTTGCAACCATTTCTCATGCAGTTCTTCTTCGTCTGTAGGAGGTGTCCTACAAGGCCCATAAGATAGCTGGTATGGCCCATCAAACTTCTAGAGATCGGTTCGGTCCGCGTCTAAAAGTATAAGGCTTAGCTCGAGACTGATTTTAGTCGACAAGAGTCGTGTCTAGATTGACTAACGCCGAGGTGACTAAAGTACTCGGCTTGGTGACACAATTCGTCGTCTCATACGCTCGACCCGACAAGTAAAGCCCAACAACACGGATCGACCTAGGATACCAAGGGTCCGAGCGACTAGATAAAGGAGTAGAGAAGCAGAAGAGAGGCATCAAAAATCTACATACTCACACTTGGCGACTAGAATTACGATTTCATTTTTCTTTGTATTTTGCCGACTTATACTTTCCCGGCTAGCTTTTTGAGCACCAGCCACTTTCCTTAACGTTCGTTCATTTCATCTTTTGTAAACCGACAAACGTCTTGCGATCTAATTAAACATTTTCAAACTAACTCACCAATGAGTTTCGTCTCTCTTACTGGAATCCGACCAAACTCGGTTTAAACAACCTACACCAGATCTCCGCGAGACCTCTCGTTTTTGGCTCTCATGTTATTTGACTCTTTTGTATTGGGTTGTTTATGTTTATATTATCCTCTAGTAGCGTAGCCACCTTGAGGATAGGGGGTCAACTCACCCCTATGAAATCTATAAAATCTCAGGCTTATTTTCATTTTTTTAATTGTGGCAAACATGCCAGAACTTCTCTTTTTTGACTCACATATTTTAAGTTCAAAAGTCACATATGTCCCTTTAAGTTATAGGAAAATAATTTTGACCCTGTAAAATGGATGTTTAGTTCCGCCTTTGGTACTTGCGTCTATAAACATTGCTTATATGCTTACGCTTAATCGATACTAGCGTAAACGTCAACTAATAAAACATGAAAAATCTATGATGTGCTAAATCATATATGTCTTTGTTCATTATGATCGGGGTATAATACTACTTATATAACAAAAGATAAAGATGGACTCGGTGTTATAGTAGCTCAACCGGTGTGCTAGTTGACCATTTAAAATAAAATAATAGCGAAATCCAAAGCCGATGATATATATACAACTTAAACTATCACAGAATTCTTCGGGAATTAATATTAATAATCGTTGCTTATATCTTTTAGAAGTTGAATTCAGACATAGAAAATGATATTATTATAGTTCTTGTGAGAATGATACTTGCCAAATTCTTTTCCAAATATAAAAGAAGAAGAAGAAAGGTCCGATCGGTAAAAGTTGTAGCTTTAAAATTTGTGCTGTAGAAAAAAAGTTTGTAAACCTTTTGCTGTGGCTTTAGATTTTGTTGCTGTAAAATTTTATAGAAAGTCTAAAAATTTTACTGTAAATATTTGGTTCTACAAAGTTCTTTTATAGCTGTAGGTTATTTTAAAAGTTATGATTTTATAAAAATAATTAAAATTTCATTGCTATGAATTTGGTGCTGTAAAAATAAATAGAGCTGTGGACAGCATCTATAACAACTTCCAATCACACCCGAAGAAAGGTTGTTTGAAATGAGGATGGATATTTGTTAGGACAGGACTGATTTGGAGATCTTACAAAGTGGACCAACTTAAAATATACTTTCGACCAACCACCGCTTGTGGTCCACGTCACTCTCCCTTCTTTTTCTGACCACCAGACTTTTAAATATAAGAGCATGTCCGTAGAAGGTTTCTATGACGTTTTTAACCAAAACAAATGGTGGACTTAGAGCACCCGCATTGGTGCTTTCTTTACCTAAGTCTCTCATTACAAAATTAATAAAATAATAAAAAGTAGGAGAGAGGGAAAAATAATTAAAGGAAACGTCCCTTGAAGAAGAGACTATGACACGGTGGGGAAGAGACTCCAACTCACGTGTCTTTTATTCATTGCTTCTTTTTTGTTTTATTATTACTAGTTTTGATTACATAACTAAAAAATAATATAGTAATGTAAAGAAACTATATTTTAGAATCTGTCCACTAATGATGCTCTTAACCACTTTCTTTAAGAACCTCCCTTAATTAAGAATTATTTTTTGCACTATTTCATCTGTTCTATTAATACTTGGTGGTACACAATTAATTTTTTTTTTTTAAATTAGAAAAAAGAAATTAAAAACCTCTATAAAATTCTAACGGATAGATATGTTCTAAATTTTTAATACTTTTAGTTTTGTCCGTTCCAAGTTTCTGACGACTTATCATTATTCCAAGTTTCTCATGACCTATCATGAACAAATTCCTTTCAAAACACGATTAACCATAGTTTCTTAGAATGAAATTTTTAACTTTTTAATAAACGTTTTTTAGTTTTTAACAAAAAAGTTTTAAAAATTATCTTTTAAATAATAAACATAAAAGACGTCTATTAGCCAAAAAATATAAAGAAAAAAAAAGTAAATTATAAGTTAAGAATCTCATCTCAAAAGATTCAGATTAACGAACGTTCACGCTCTCAGGCGTCACATTAAAAATGAACAGTGGATGCGAAAAAACATAGATGATTTATAATTTTTGTATAATAACAAGCTCTACAAACGAATGGGCTTCTTGTCCTACATGCGATTCCTAGTTTGCATGAACCAAATAGATATGTAGCTATATATATATATATATATATAATATAACCTTTTATAAATAATTTTCCATGCTTTTGCTCACAATAACATACAAAATTAGAAGTTGGTGCTCCGCAATCTGAGGATTTTAAAGAAGGTCGTCTTGAATATTGGGGTTTATTACTGTTGGGTTTTTCCTCATTAATCCCAAAACAAATCATAATTAACCTTAGCCCAAGAAGAAGAAAAATCTAGAGAAGAATGGAGAAAGATGAAGAAGTGTGTAGAAAAAGAAGTGTGTGGAAATGGATGTGTGTAGAAAAGGAAGTGTGTAGAAGTTGTTGTAGTTAGCCTCTCACTAGTATAAATAGGGGTGCTTAGCACCATTTGTAACTATCAAGCAAAAAGAAAAACAAGAGAGAAAAACACTTGTAAGAGAGAGTTTCCTAAAATTTCATATTTTGTAGTAAATCCCTTTCCTAAATATTAAGAGTCTTTTTCTTAAACTCTTAGTTGTCTAAATCCCATCTTCATCTCACGAAGAATATTGGGTAATTTTCCCAACAAGTGGTATCAGAGCTAGGCTCAAACATATCCTCAAGATCCCGTGTGATTCAAGATGGAGGCTACCGTTACCGTTGAAGGTGATATGTTCAAACTCACGACAGACAACTACTCTTATTGGAAACCGATGATGGAAGACCACCTTTATTGTAAGGATTTACACGAACCCATCATCATGAAGGAGAAGCCGGAAGGAAAGGATGACAAAACATGGGAAGTACTAAACCGAAAGGCGGTTGCTGTAATCCGTAAGTACATTGACCGATCTCTCTTTGAACATGTATCTACCTATACAAATGCTTATGAATTATGGACAAAGCTTGAGTCTATGATTCAAAAGAAAAATCCTCTAAACAAAGCTCTTCTTGTCCGACGGTTGGTAAAGTTAGAGTACAAGGATGGCCAAAACATGATGGAGCACTTGAATAATTTCAAGGGACTCGTAAATCAGCTTAACAAAGTTGATATGAAGGTTGAAGATGAAATGCAAGCCCTTTTACTCCTTAGTTCACTACCGGAGAGTTGGGACACACTAGTTGTCACTCTAAGCAATTCAGCACCGGAGGGAAAGCTTACCATGGACACCGTCAGTGATAGCCTTCTAAATGAAGAAGTCCGGAGGAAGGAACGAGACTCGAGTTCTTATTCAGAAGCCAACATTGTTGATAGAAGAGGTAGAGAGGAGACTCGTGTTCACAACAGAAGCAGAGGACGAGACCAATCTCGAAGAAGATCCAAGTCACGAACAAGAGTAACCTGCTACTATTGTGGCAAGCCGAACCACATGAAGTCGGAGTGTCGGTTTTTCAAGAAAGATCAACAAGCAGGTAATATTAAACCAGACCGGTTCAATCCTCCGAAGAAGCATAAAGACAAGACTACCACCATTGTTGAAGACCAGAGCAAAAACATATATCTCGTTGGAGAATGTAATCTTAGCTCTGATGATAGCTCATGGATCGTTGATTCTGGTGCTTCTTTTCACGTCACCCCTCATGGAAGCTTCTTCACAACCTACCAAAGTGGTGACTTTGGTGAAGTTCAAATGGGAAACCAAGGAAGAAGCAAGATCGTTGGAAAGGGGGATGTTATTCTTACATCAAACACTGGATGTAAGATAATTCTTAAGGATGTGAGGCATATTCCCGATATGAGACTCAATCTCATATCAACAGGGAAGCTTGATGATGCCGGTTTTGATAGTCATTTTGGCAGTGGCAAGTGGAAGCTAACCAAAGAGAGTTTGATCATGGCTCGAGGAAGAAAAGAAGGGTCATTATACGTAACACAAGCCAAGCTTTGCAAGGAGGAAGTTAATGTTGCAAGCGACGACATGGATACATGGCACCGGAGACTTGGGCATATGAGTGAGAAAGGTCTTAATATACTTTCTCGCAAGAAACTTATTCCTGATATGAGAGGTACGTATCTCACACCATGTCATCATTGCTTAGCCGGAAAACAACATAGAGTCGCTTTCCGAAGATCTTCTACACCCACAAGAAGGAAGCATATTCTTGATCTAGTGCATACTGATGTATGCTCCATGTCTGAGAAATCAAATGGAGGTGCATCATATTTCGTCACCTTTATTGATGACCATTCAAGGAAGGTATGGGTATACCTTTTGAAGACAAAAGATCAAGTTCTAGATGCTTTCAAGGAATTTGTAGCCCAAGCAGAAAGAAGTACGAGTCAAAAACTCAAGTGTGTTCGATCAGACAATGGTGGAGAGTACCGAGGTCCTTTTGAAGCATTTTGCAAAGCTCATGGAATCAGAATGGAGAAGACACCACCAAAGACGCCACAATTGAACGGGCTTGCTGAAAGAATGAATCGGACGATTATAGAAAGAGTTCGGTGCATGCTCTCTCACGCTAAACTACCCAAGCCATTTTGGGGAGAAGCTTTAAAGACTGCAGTGGATATTATAAATCTTACACCATCAGTTCCTTTGGAAAGCGATATCCCGGAGGAAGTTTGGTCGGGTAAGAAGGTCTCCTACAATCATTTGAAGGTGTTCGGGTGTAGAGCATTCGTCCACATTCCTAAGGATGAACGAGCCAAGTTAGACTCTAAAACTAAAGAGTGCATCTACCTTGGTTCACCAAAGAATGATTTTGGCTATCGGCTTTGGGATCCAATTAACAGGAAAGTGATTCGGAGTAGAGATGTTGTTTTCTTCGAAGATCAAACAATCGAAGACATCAATAAATCAGAGAAACCAAAGCTAAGGGTTGTAAGGAGTGAAGATTCTCATAGGCCCCAAGATCATGAACAAGTGATTGGAGGAGATGGCGAAGAGGGTCCCATCATGGATCTAAATGGTGATGAAAGCGAAGAAGAAGAGCAAATGGATCCAGAGGAAGAACATGAGCCAAGAAGATCTGGAAGAGAGACAAAACCATCTGTAAGATACTATCGAGATGAGTATGTGAATCTTACAGATGAGGGGGAGCCACAAAGCTATGAGGAGGCTATAGGAGACATTCACAAAGACAAATAGGTAGAAGCTATGCAAGATGAGATGCAATCCTTGCAAGACAATCACACCTATGAGTTAATGAAGCTACCAAAAGGAAAGAGAGCCTTGAAAAACAAGTGGGTGTACAAGTTGAAGTATGAGGAGAGAAGCTCAAATCCAAGATACAAAGCCCGATTGGTTGTGAAAGGATTCAACCAGAAGAAAGGCATAGATTTTGAAGAAATATTTTCTCCAGTGGTGAAGATGTCCTCTATCCGAGTGGTTCTTGGTCTAGCTGCGGTCCTAGACTTAGAGATTGAACAACTCGATGTTAAGACAGCCTTTCTACATGGTGACCTCGAGGAGGAAATCTATGTGGAGCAACCCGAAGGATTCAAGGTCCCAGGAAAAGAAGACTTGGTATGCCGATTAAAGAAGAGCCTTTATGGTCTCAAGCAAGCCCCAAGACAATGGTGCAAGAAGTTTGACTCTTTCATGGTGGATCATAACTTCAAGAAAACCAAGAATGATCATTGCACTTTCATAAAGAGGTACGCAAGCGGTGACTTTCTCATATTATTACTCTATGTTGATGATATGCTGATTGTGGGCCAAGACCGCAACAAGATAGCCGCATTGAAGGAAGACTTAGGAAAGTCTTTTGCTATGAAAGATTTGGGGCAAGCGAAACAGATTCTTGGAATGAAGATCACTCGGGACAGACCAAATAAACTTTTATGGTTGTCCCAAGAACGATATATTGAAAGGGTGTTGGAGAGATTCAACATGCACAAAGCAAAGCCAGTAAATACTCCACTTGCTGGACATTTCAAGCTAAATTCAGAACAAAGTCCAACAAGTGAGAAGGAGAAAGAAGAAATGAAGACTACCCCATATGCATCAGCAGTGGGCAGTCTCATGTATGCCATGGTGTGCACCAGACCCGACATTGCCTATGCTGTAGGAGTTGTGAGTTGCTTTCTAGCAAATCCAGGAAAGGAGCATTGGAAAGCAGTTAAATGGATCCTACGCTATCTACGAGGCACAACGAAGAGGTGTCTATGCTTTGGCAATGGAAAACTTGAGTTGAACGGTTACACCGATGCAGATTGGGCTGGTGATAAAGACTCGAGAAAATCAACTTCAGGATTTGTGATTACCTTTGCAGGGGGAGCTGTTTCATGGCAATCAAAGCTACAAAAGTGTGTTGCCTTATCCACCACGGAAGCAGAGTATATCGCAGCAACGGAAGCATGCAAGGAGATGTTATGGATGAAGAACTTCTTGCTTGAGTTGGGAGTAAAGCAAGACAAGTACAATTTGCTATGTGACAACCAAAGTGCTATTCACTTAGCAAAGAATCCAGCGTTTCATTCTCGCTCAAAGCACATCGACATTCGGCATCATTGGATACGAGAAGTTCTTGAAGAGAAGTTCATACATCTCAACAAAGTACACACAGATGAAAACTGGTCAGATTTTATGACCAAAGTATTACCGATCAAGAAGTTTGAAGATTGCTGCAAAGGCACCGGCATGACAACGGTTTCGGGCTAAGTCGGAAAGGGGGAGATTTGTTGGGTTTTTCCTCCTTAAGCCCAAAACAAATCATAATTAACCTTAGCCCAAGAAGAAGAAAAATCTAGAGAAGAATGGAGAAAGATGAAGAAGTGTGTAGAAAAAGAAGTGTGTGGAAATGGATGTGTGTAGAAAAGGAAGTGTGTAGAAGTTGTTGTAGTTAGCCTCTCACTAGTATAAATAGGGGTGCTTAGCACCATTTGTAACTATCAAGCAAAAAGAAAAACAAGAGAGAAAAACACTTGTAAGACAGAGTTTCCTAAAATTTCATATTTTGTAGTAAATCCCTTTCCTAAATATTAAGAGTCTTTTTCTTAAACTCTTAGTTGTCTAAATCTCATCTTCATCTCACGAAGAATATTGGGTAATTTTCCCAACAATTACATCCTCCAACTTGCATCTCCTCCGCTCATTACATCTAGTTTCATGAACTTCAAAATTTTATGGAAGAATGTTTCTTTATTACTTTTGTGAAGCTAATTATACTCAACGATACTCCTTACATGTTTGTTTGCGAATAGGATAGTATAATAATTTGGATAAACATGAGTCCATCAATAAAATGAGCATTATATAACATTTGCAAGATTCGTTTTTAATGGCAAAAGCCACGAGCAGCCGCAGTTTCTTAGGGGCCCCAATACAGTTTCACCCCCTCCACTTAAGTCGGTGTGGAGTCCACTGGATGTAACAAAAAATTAGTTATTAAAAGAATTTAACCTATAAATGAGTTTCTTTAGTCATTTAAAACGAGACTTTAATTAGTAAGAAAAAAACTAGCCGACAAAATAAATAGTAGTACTCATAGGATTGTGATCTATATTACACAATAAACGGTGACCTAGAAAAAAAAATACGAAGGTGAAAACAATATTAAATGGAAATCATGACTACTGGATATTTTCTTAACCTTTAGTATACAAACAAAAAATTAGTTATTAAGAACTTGAGAAAATGAGTTTAGTCGATTCAAACGCAAGTTATATTGGTAAGAAAAACTACAAAATTACAAAGAAAAAAAATAGACGTAAGTATTAATATCGTACTCCTGTGTTTGTGAAACACTTTATTCTAAATTCCACAAAATGGTGATCTAAAAAACGAAGGAGAAGAAACAACACCAAACAAAACGATGAGGAACTAACAACAATATTAGATAACTAGTTGCAAAAGTCACCTGGCTCTCAAATAAAGCTAAATCAGGATTAGCTGAAAATTGCGTATCAATTAATATTGCATTGTTGATTTTGATTTATGTGCATCAATAAAAAAATAATATCCGTTAGGTCAAACGAAGATAAACTGGTGATCAAAGTCGACAATTGGGAGATATGGATCAAAAGCCCTGTTTTCGAAGATTAAAAAATTATCTTTAATGAAATAAAAATAATTTCTAAAAAAAAGGAAATACTGAATTTTGAAACTAGTATAAAAAGGAATTTAAAACATTGTAAATGATTTATCCATGTAAATAATATACAAACCTCAAAATGTATTTGCATCAATCAATTGTGTTGCTCTAAAATTTCTTTTGTTTTCGAAGTTGATTCACATTTGTTCAGAACACATATCAAACAGGTAAGTCACAATTAAATCTTAAATCTTGATATATATATTTTCATAAATAATTCTTGATGAATTTTCGGTTTGCACATTACTAAAAAGTAATATATGCATTTCTTTCTGCAACATTTATTGTGGGTAAGAGATAAGTAACGAACATATTTACACACTTGATTTTTTTTCTGTAAGTATACTTCTGTTTCTTAGTCGAATCTCATGTTTTGATTACCCCATACATGTTTGTATATATGTGAACCTCACCAAATGACCCCGTGACCCACGATTTTCATGGACAGTTTATAATATATCCAGACCCGCTCCGCAACGGTTTTACTTAGGTCTGGTCCGCGGATTGTGGTCTGTATTGACATCAGTAATAGATAACTGAAACGAATCAGATCTCACTTTCTCGAGTTTTGATAAGAACCAAACTAACCAACAAAACTAGAAAAACTAAATCGACTGGTCCTGTTAGCCTGAAATCCTAATAAAATTCTTATTTCTTTTGTTTAATAAATAGTAACTTAATTTGCTAAAACCATAAACAAAACAGTTAAAAAAGTTAACACTAGAGTTTTCTGTTTAATGTGATAGAGTAGAAAACGAGTTTTGATAGAAATCGACTGCAACCATCTCATCTGTGATCTTGTGACGATACCAGCAAGCAAAAAACAGGCAGATATCCACTGCTACAAATAGAAGCAAGTTAATCCAGATGCTTAGGCCTAATCTCTAGACCCCACCGGTGTTCGGCATCAATCCCTTTAAACTTTTTATGCTTTCTTGGGCTAGGTTCAGAGCTTTGATCTAAAGAGTATGATTTAGCTAATAGCGAGTCTGGCCATTCAGAGCTTCCTGCTACGACGAGGGTGAGTAGGAGGAGCTATTACATCAAACATCATAAATATCCACAGTAAAAGATCGAAGCCTACCAAAGAACTCCTTGTCACCTCTGACACGATCCGAGACTACTACCAAACTTGCTGGAGGAGGATGGTCCAATTCCCATAAAAGAATATCAATCAACATCTTATTGTCGTCCTACCTCTGGAACCCATTTTCTTCAAACATGATTCTATTTTGTTGTAGTTCACATCAGGAGTGGAATTCACGGGGAATGGGAAATCCTCCACGTCCCAGAAGACGCCCTCTTCGCTCTCTTCGACGGCTTCTTCGAATGTCACACGCTCCGAGAAATCTACTATCTTAGATTCGCCCATAGAAAGAGTTGGAGACTTTCTCGGTAAATTAGGGTTAAATTTCTTTTCTTGAGACTAAAAACAGAAGTATTATTGCAGTCTTTGCAGATAAATTCTTCCATTGGGCCTGAAAGTTCCACTATGTGTTATTTTGATTAAGCCCACCAATGGACTATACTTACGTTGCTACGGTCTGTGGTACGCGGGCATGTAACAAAAGTTACAAAACCATAACAGAGTTACAACTTAACGCTATGATTTTCTTTTATTTTGGATGACAAAGGTTAGTAGGTTAACTAAGGGATATATCATATTAGCTCGCAGAATTGCAAGAAGTCAATGTTATTCAAGTTGCATAAAATGTACACAGAAACGATTTTTTAATAATATACGAATTTCCATCTTTTTTCGTTTTGAAATCTATTTAGTTTGTACTCCGGTCTCTGTCTTAGCCATTCGTTAAATTCTCAAGAGATTCTTACACAAGCATTTTGCGTTCCTTTTTTTTATTTTAATTTAGTTCAGTTATCTTGCCTTGGTTGCATCAAAAGAAGAAGAAGACAAGGGCCGGTAGAAACAGTTTTGAGTTTCTTAAAAATAATCTTTTTTTGGTTTTGTCTGATTTTTTCTTTTAAAAGAAATTTAAAAAGTGGATCAATCGCATGATGCAACGTGTCAGTGCGACCCATGAACAATTATAAAAATTCACAAAAATCGATCCTTGTTTTGTTACTTTGATGATCGGTTTAAAAAAAATGGACCCCCCATGCTAATAACCCCATTTGGGTGTTCATGGTCTAATATACTAATTTCATTGACAAAAGAAAAACATGGTGATGATCGGTTGGATTTTAACTTAAAAATTAGGTGTATTTATTTTTCAAACTACTAATAACCAATCATAAAAGCACAAAATCGTAATAAAAAGCTACAATTTACCACGATAGTTTCATGGCTAAAGTATCATGTTTGTTGGACCTGAATCTCTATCCATCCATAAAGGTATTTGGTGTTGGAGACTGAGAAATTAATAGAAGGCGGACATCCTTTGATCTCGAACTTGGCATGGGCTTAAAGTCTAGTACTCCCGAAGCTACTATAATGTAAGGTTTCTATTTTGAGTTTAGAGCTTAAAATATGTTTAGGGTTTACAAATATGCTTAGCATGTAGGTTTCAAATAAGTACAAAAATCGTGGCAATTGTGGATGTTTTATACATAGTTACAGAAAAGTATTTAATTTGTGGATTAGCTACGATATTATTCATGTGCTTACTTCGTGCGACTACTTTGCCATGAAATATTCGTGCAAAACTGTATCTAGTTTTAACCATGGTTTTCGTAGTAATTTCATAGTTTTATCACAAATTTGATTAAAATTGCCACATTTCTAATTTTATGGCTTTTTATAACTTTTTGTTGCTTTTTTAAAAAATATTCACGATTTTTGTGATTATTACATAACTATAGCCAAAATTTCTACTAGGGCATAGCTGTCGCAGCTCGTGCCGTAAGGTATACATTGTGTGGTCAACTTCTGAAGACAGACAAACTCTTTACTCATATACACAGGTGTTCATTAAATAAACTGGCACAAACCGGTTTAACTTAGGCAACCTCAATACATAAATTTGTATCTATTAATTTCATTCAGATGGAATAAAAGTATTACAAAAAGATGGAATAAAAATGTTTACAAGTCCCATTTTGGAGATTAAAAAGTTAAATTGAGTTCATGGTGAAAACTATTAGAGCATCTGCAGCAGTCAGAACACCATAGTGAGTTTAAAACAAAAAATTGTTTTTTTTTCCAAAAAAAGAATATTAACCAAATTGTAAAGAAAAACTAAGAGTATCTTTAATCCTGGAATCCTTTAATTGGGTTTTATTTTTGTTTTTCTTAAAAAAATAATAAGAACGAACCAATCGCGAGTTGGGACGTGTCAATAAAACCCGTGAACAGTACAAGAATCCAAGCAAATTGGTCTTTTATTTTGAAACTTTAAGAGATAATTTTTAAGGAAATTGTGGACTTCTTTCCTTAAAAAACTCTCTAAAAAACTTCATTAAAAGTGCTCTAAAAAGCTCAAGCTTGAGCAAGTGATAAAGTAAAAATTAGAAAATACAAGTGAGATAGTAAAAATTTAGAATATTTTTCAATGAGGCCTTAAAAGTTCCCGTCTAATGGTGACTTTAATTGTTAATAATTTTGTCACGAAAATTCATTGAATTGGCAAATATTTTCTTATTTCTTAATATTTAACTTAAAAAAATTCATCAACTATTTTCAACATTATAGGTGAAAAAAAAACAAAAGTGACATCTTGAAATATTTATTTTTATAAATTAATTATTACCATTTCAGTTAAAAATACAATAGTTATGATCTTAAATATTTACAGTGGATTTAGATCCCGATATTAGCTTTTCAAAGTATGCGGATGCATATCTAGATTGCAATATTACGGATCTATATCCACATACGCTTTTTTATTATCTGATATGTGTTCATCCCTATATTTCATTATACATTTGTTTTTATATATTTCATTAAATATATATTCATCTTTATAATTCTTCTTTTCTACAATTCTGGAATTTGTTTTCCATTTGAACATAAATTTAATTATGCTGTTCTCTGTTTTGAACCGAAGCATAATATCCAATAATTACTTGCGTATTAACTTATATTAGAGCTTTAGAGTAAACTAATTGAAATTTATTTTCCCTTGATTAGCAAAGAAAAAGTTAATATGAGAGTAAAACTGAATTTAGAATAGTTATTTAGTATTTACTCTAACATGTACATGTATATCAAGTTACTTCTATAGTCTATGCTAGTAAACAGGCTGCAATTTCTATATATGAAAATCATCAAATTCCAACAGCATTTCCAAATTCCAGTAACAAATACAACTATCACATTTCCAAGTTCCTAGGCTCTATATAAACTGCTTTGACATCTAAATTTGCGAACTCAATCAAATTGAATACACATCCAAATGCTAAATAAAACGTTATCAAAAACAATGTAACCAATCGTATGGTTTTGATTTCTTTAATTCGTTGAAAGTGCATGCAGTGATTTTATTGATGAATGCGATAGTTCAGCAAAAAGAGAATAATTGCAACCTAGATGACAAAAAAACTCAGCCGTACATTCACACATGGATACAATATAATACCAGCCACAACATATTCACATGTCACCAACTTCAAGCACAGTACTCTTTTCCTTACTATATACTATAGTATTATACAGAACATATATGGAAATTACTACAATTCGAGTCAACGATATGATGATGTATATCTTTCCTAATAACATATCAAATGAACATAATGAACCTAAGACCTATTCTATTTTGCTATTTCAGACATCTTGCACACACATATGTAAGCATATAGATATCATACTATATTCAGCTAGATAGATATCTATATAGAAAAGCTGTTATTGCATAGATTTGTCTTGCATACGACCGAAACAGTGTATTTCCAATGATAAGGTACCGCACATACTATACAATCGACTCTCTCTGTTGTCTCGTCTCTTTCTTTCCACTCCTCTACTATGTCTC
>CAJHQP010000994.1:0-137938 GCA_905132765.1 Moricandia arvensis
GCGGAGAAAGAAACAGCTTCTGGTCGCTACATTTGCTGTTATTACAACACTAATGTTCCAGAGATTTCAGTTTTTCTCAGACAAAAATATCCTAACTACAATGTTTTGTCAGAGTAAGCAATTTATTTCCACAGAAATTGTAAATTTTAATTGAAAAACTTTCTGATTTTTTTTTTTTGGGTTGGGAAATTTTGGCAGATTTGAAGAGGGCTTATCAAGTGCGAAACTGAAGTTATCCTCGGAGAAACTCGTTAACGAAGGCTTTCGATTTGAATATGGGATGAGTGAGATGTATGATGAGATGGTGGAGTACTTTGAGTCAAAAGGATTGATCAAACCTAAAGAATCTTGATTTTCCTAAGATGTAAAATGCATTTTACGAGTAAATGAGCCTTTGATCTCATTATGTTTCCAAAAAAAATTGCTGTTATGTAGGTTGATTTTATGTCTTACATATAATATATACGTAAAATAATGGGAGGCTTTCCTAGGATCAGGTTATGGTGGGAATGATTAAGGAGGGTTCACAAATCTAGTATTGGATGAGAGAAATTTTACTATCAAACAGGCTTAAATGGCCTTCACTTTGACCTCACAAGGCATGACCATTCACTCAGATTAATGTTTATGGTTGGTTAAGAGAAATTTTACCACCCACATTTGTGTCAGGTGCAACTTTGTAGCTCACAACAATTGTATGTATGCTCCATATGCATCATCAGGATATTTATGATCTTCACATTTTGGTTTGAAAGGTCGAGTACCAAAAGCAGATCATCAACAGAGGACGAATCTACAAGCTCTATGGCTCAAAAGTAGAGTCTAAAACTAGACCCAAGTTGCTAAAAAACACGAACAAATTAAAATCTTAAACATTGAAACATCATCATTCATAGGTAAGACTTCACAATTGCTCTTGCTCATCTGTTATTCGTTATAGCATCTTTTTTCTTTTCTTTAATTGGCCTCAGATTTCTCCAAAGCTGCAAGGAAAAGTTGAAGCAAATTAACCCGGAAAAGGTTCAAAGAAAGGCAAATGAAGCAAAAGTATATAATGGAGGAGAGATATTACTGTTGTAGTTAAAGAAGCTTTTCGATAAGATCGACATGAGTCATAAGCATACGCCTGCAGCAGTAACGAACTAACTCAATCGCATCAAGAGCATCCCTGCATATTCCATAACCAAATTTGCAACTCAATAACATAAATCATGTTACAGCTTAACGCATAGGGGATAAAGAGAGAATGTAAACAACAGAAACAAAAGGGGGTTATACCCTTCGGTGTAATCAGCCTGGAGAAGATCAAGGTATGTGTCCCATTTGTTCCCAATCACCTACCAATCATTACATAAAGCTCAAAACTTTATCCAACTAGCAATAAAAATGTAACACTTAGCTAGAGACGATCGAATTTCCTCAAAAATATAAACGGGTCGATTAAAAAGTAGAAACCTTCCACAAGTAAAGCAACGAACTGGGATGATCATCGTGAAAGAACTAGGCTTCTGTCGCCTCTCTTGCGAATTAGTTTTTAGGGTTTTCTCTTCCGAGCTTGCTAAAAGGTTCAACCTTTAAAGAGAGTAGAGCGTGGGTCTTTTTATATGTGGATTGTATTTACGTTAAACGGCACCGTATTTAGATGAAATTTAATAACTTATTATATTTGGAGAAAAAATAGAGGAAAAAGATTTATAATTTAATTCTGAAAAAAGGGTTGTCTTGTTCAATCTCTCGAGTGATCGGCTGGTCGACGATTCCTTTGTAATTTTCCAGGAAAATGTTGGAAAAGATCGGATTACCGGCGAAGCCTTCTCTTCGAGGAAATATTTGGGTCGTCGATGCTTCTCACTGTCAAGGATGCTCTTCTCAGTTTACTTTCATCAATCGCAAGGTCCTTCTCTCTCTCACTCTACTCTTCGTTTCGATCTGTTCAATACTTTCTTTTTGATCATCGAGATCTTGTATCAGTTGATTCATTGTTAGGGATTGATTCTTCTGGATCTAGTTTTGACTGAAAGTTAGGATCTTTTTATCGGAAACTTAACTCAATGATCTGTCTATTGATTTGGTGAAGATTGGATGTTCTCTGGTTTTGTATTACAAGACTCATGACTTGTTGGATTTGTGTTTTGTTTCCAGCATCATTGCCGGAGATGTGGGGGCTTGTTCTGTGGTAGCTGCACCCAGCAAAGAATGTCTCTACGTGGACAAGGTGACTCACCTGTTCGTATATGTGATCCTTGTAAGAAACTCGAAGAAGCTGCTCGCTTTGAGTTGCGTCACGGTTACAAAAACAGACCTGCTAAAGGTAAAACCTAACCGTTCTACCATTCTCATAGATTACATTTAGTTTTTGGTTTAAAAATAGGTTTGTGTTTTTATCAGCAGGTAGCTCTAAAAGGCCCTTAAAGAATGAGGATGATGTTCTCAGTGAGATTCTTGGATCTGATGCTGATGTATCTTCTTCATCGGAATCAGACAGGATTACATCTAAAGATATGGGAAGCAGCAGTAGCAACAAAGCTATGGAGTTGGATGTTGTGTCAGCTACTCCTGAAGAGTTGCGTAAACAAGCTGTAGAAGAGAAGAATAAGCACAAAGCTCTGAAGAAAGAAGGGAAGTCTGAAGAAGCTCTGAAAGCCTTTAAGAGAGGGAAGGAACTTGAGAGACAAGCAGAGGCACTAGAGATATCCTTGAGGAAGGACCGGAAAAGGGCACTGTCCATGCGAGATGTTGCTGAGACGCAGAACAAGGCTGCTACTAAAGAATCTAGCAAATCACAAAAGCCTCCACGTAAAGATGATTTGGCTGCTGAGCTGAGGGATCTCGGTTGGTCTGATGATGAAGATAAAAAACCAGCTATTGTGAGTTTGGAGGGTGAGTTTTCGTCCCTACTCCGTGAGATCCCTGGCAGGACTAACCCACAGAAGAGTGGCGGAATCGACAAGAGTCAGGTCATTGCCATTAAAAAGAAGGCCCTTTCACTTAAACGTGAAGGGAAGCTTGCAGAAGCTAAAGAGGAGCTGAAAAGAGCTAAAGTTTTGGAAAGGGAAATTGAAGAGCAGGAACTTCTGGGTGGAGCTGATGAATCGGATGATGAGCTCTCTGCGCTTATTAATAGTATGGATGATGACAAAGAAGATGATCTGTTAGCTCAATACGAGGGAAGCCATGATTTTGATATTGGTAACCTTGTTGGAAGTGTAGATGATATTGGAGTTGATTGTGAATTTGATGTCACAGAGGAAGATATGGAGGATCCAGCTATTGCTGCTGCGTTGAAATCTTTGGGTTGGACCGAGGATCCTGGTCACCGTGAGAATATCCACACTCAATCTTCTCCTAACAACAGAGAAGAACGTTTAGCTGAAATCCAGGCATTGAAAAGAGAGGCTCTTGCTCTAAAACGAGCTGGAAATGCTGCAGAAGCCATGACTACACTGAAGAAGGCAAAATTACTTGAGAGGGAACTAGAGTCTGCTAATACATCCTCACAAACTGTTGATACGAGTAGAGCAGAGAAAGACACGAGCCTGAAGCATCCTCCCAGAAGCAGGCTAGCGATTCAGAGAGAACTTCTTGCTGTGAAAAAGAAAGCGCTTACTTTGAAAAGGGAAGGAAAGTTTAACGAAGCTGAAGAGGAATTGAAGAAAGGAACGGTTCTCCAAGAGCAGCTTGAAGAGCTGGATAATACGTCAAAGGTAGCTGCAGAAGGAAAGGCTATTCGTGAAAAAAGAGATATTAGAAATGATATGCCTGATATGTCTATTAGTTCTCTGGATGATGATGGAGAGGTAGATGTCAAAGATGAGGAGTTAAATGATCCGAGTTATCTCTCAATGCTAAAGAGCTTAGGCTGGAATGATGAAGATAATAATCCCGCCGTTGATTCATCAGGAAGAGATGAACCAGTTAGTACAAAACCAAGAAGAAGCAAAGCTGAAATACAACGAGAACTCTTAGGGCTGAAAAGAAAAGCTCTAACTTTGCGGCGACAGGGTAATGTTGATGAAGCAGAGGAAGTTCTAAACCAGACTAAAATATTGGAAGCCGAGATGATGGAGATTGATTCAGGCAAGAATTTTAATGCTGACGGTAATCAGCTAAAGAAAACATCTACTGACAGTGGGATGAATGTAGGAGATGACATCGCTACAGATCAACCACTATTGTCGACTCTTAAGAATTTGGGAAGGGAAGATGAAGAACCAAAGAAACAAGAAGCTGCCTCTAGCTCTGTGCAGTCTACTGGTCCACGGTTAGCAGCCAAAACCAAGGGACAGATCCAAAGAGAACTTCTGGACTTGAAAAGAAAAGCACTTGCCTTCAAGCGTCAAGGGAAAACTGGAGAGGCTGAGGAATTATACAGTAATGCCAAAGTTTTGGAAGCACAGCTAGCAGAACTAGAATCCCCCAAAGATGAGCCAATGGGTGAAGCTTTTAGCGGCAAGCAGTTTGAGACGAGAGTGTCAGCTTCGACAGTTGATCCTACTAACTACATGGACGTTGATCTATTAGTTGGGTCTCAAATGGAGGACAAGTCAGTCAAATCTGCTAGTGTTTCTCATGCTGCTCAAGGTAACTATGACTTGTTAGGAGACTTTATCTCCCCTGCTAAATCCGGTTCCTTTAGCAAACATGGGATGAGTGAAAGTAGCACAGTTGTTTCTCAACCGGGCCAGCAGCAACCAAATATGATGGATTTGCTGACTGGTGAGCATTGTGAGAGGTCTCAAGTTCCTGCTGAAAAAGGAAAAGCTCAGACTAAGTCAGAGTTAGCACAATCAGCTTCTGTTGAAAATACATCTCCTCAGAACACACTTAAGCAAGAAATCCTGGCTCATAAAAGAAAGGCACTTGCTTTGAAGAAAGAAGGAAAAATGAGTGAAGCTAAAGTGGCATTGCAACAAGCAAAATTGTTGGAGAGGAGACTACAAGAAGGAGAAAACCCTTCTTCTGAAAAACTCGGACAAGATGTTTTGGTTTCTATAACACAACCTCCTGTACGAGAGAAAGAGACTAGTCCGGCAAGCTCAGCTCCAAAGCCAATGTCTAGTCGTGACCGCTTTAAGCTGCAGCAAGAGTCGCTAAGCCACAAACGTCAAGCCATGAAGCTCCGGAGGGAAGGTAAGATGCAGGAAGCTGAAGCTGAGTTTGAGATTGCCAAAACTCTTGAAGCTCAGTTAGAGGATTCAGCTTCCTCAAAATCAGAACCTGGAGACGATGTAGCAGTGGAAGATTTTCTCGATCCTCAACTCTTGTCTGCCCTCAAAGCTATCGGACTAGACAGTTCTGTGAACCCGTCGGTGAGTAAGACAGACACGACACAAGCTGCTCACAGACCAGTGCGTGAAGCTATGAAACCGAGCCTAGCCATGGAGAGTGATAATAACCAAGAGAGAAGTCAGCTGGAGGAACGCATCAAAGCAGAGAAGATAAAAGCTGTGACCCTGAAACGTTCAGGGAAACAAGCCGAGGCATTAGATGCTCTTCGAAGAGCAAAACTCTATGAAAAGAAACTAAATGCTCTTGCATCGAATTAACTTTCCACATATTTGTAACATATGTTGCTCGACTATTTAGCAGATTGATACACTGGTCAAGAGTCGAGTGTGGACTCTTCTCATTATTTCAAAATCTGTTCTTGTAGAGTTGGATATTAGAAAACCAATATGAACCCTGGTTCCATACACTATTGAAGGGGTGATTCATTGGTTGCTACTGGGTGATTGGTTGGGGATACCTTTTTAACTTTTATATTCAGGCTTTAAAATTGTGATTTAATTTAATTTAATTTATAAAGAAAGCTACACCCATAAAAATGAAAAATTGGGCATAGTTTTTTATGTGCTGTACGTAAAATTATACAGATAAAATTTTACAACACAAAATTTAAGCTACTTTCCAACCTTGATAGGCTTCAAGAAGTTTGATCCGAGTAAATAAGTCCTCAAGGGTCATAAACACAACTTACTCAGGCCAAAGGTTTAAATATTTACATAAAAGTTACAAACTGGGATGCAAGACTTACGCTAAAACCTACTCAGCAACGTAGACTAATTAGATATAGGCTGTCTAATGCTTGTAACCTGAAGCTTACTCGCGCTTGTCCTCCTCAACCTCGTCTGCAATCCCGTATAGAAGTTCATTCCTTTCAATATCGCTTGTATTCTTAATTTCACCACTCGTCAATGATATACCTTCCTCTTCAAACTCGTCGCCTGTTTCTGCTAAGTATGAATACCTGCAAGGTGCAAATATACATCTCTCGGTGAACACCAACTAAGAGTCTTCAAATCTTTGGAAGTTGACGATTGGACCATTGAAGTCAAAAGGAAATGAGAAAAAAGAAAAGTTAAGCTAAAGTGGTAGAACCTGGTAGGATTGTTGGATGGAGCCCAAAGGATGCATATGACTACCAATAGACCATAAGAAAGTATATTCCAAAAAGCTGGAATAATCCAGGCCATTCGCCAGAGTTCGCTTAAAGGGTCACTTGCGTTGAAGTAAAGCTGATACAAAATGAGGAACAATGACACTCCTTTGACTTGGGGTTTCAAGTAAGAAACAAGAGTAAGTTACTAAAGTACCGAGTTGTTACCTCAAAACCAATCCAAGCAATAGAGAGCAGAACAGAGATAGCAAGTGCGTTGGTGAAATTCCTGTAAAGCTCAAGCTTAGCCATGTTCCTCTTAATCTGCAGAAGAAATTAGACGGATAAGAAGCAAAAGAAAAGGTAAGAACTGTCTTAAGCAGGTACTAAGTTTCCCAAGAATGAGTGTTGTATCTACCTGAAGTTTCTCAAGGGTTCTTGCCAATGATGAGAAAATCCACAGAATAAAGCAAGCATCTAGTATTGCCACAGGAATCACCAAATATATCATTGTTTTGCCAGAGAAGTCATTAATGTTTCCCAAATGCTCAACCAACTCAAGAGCCTCTGTTGCAACAAAATATATGACTCCAAGAAGAAGTACCCTCGAGGTTATGCCACCAAGGGTAGGCTTCACTACCCCAAACCCCATAGAGACAACCAAAAGAAGAAGCCTTGAAAGCGTCTTTTTAATGGAAGAAAACGTCACCGCCCACAGAGTAATATTCATTGGTCTCATCCCAGTGGAGTCGAAATTAGCATACTCAAAGTATCTAACAGCCATTTCACACATACCAAGAGCAATAACCAGAGTGATATGATAGTGCAGCTGAATGCTATCCTTCCAAAACTTAACAAACCTCAGAAACCAAACAAGACCAAGCAAGAGATAAGCTAAGGACATGAATCCAAAAAACTTCATCAAAGGAGCCACCTTCCCTGGTAAATAACCATCAGGATTCTTCCAAACTGTTCTTCCTCTTATTACAGTACCATCCAAACCCGGGTCACATATCATGAAATAAAGATAGTACATCCCTGTCTTGTTTATAACCACAGTGTCTGGAGACATGTTAACTTCTGTCTTGTTCCCTCTAAAGAAAGTCTTGATCTGTTTTGGCCACCCATCATCATTAGAATCTCTCTTGATAATAACTTCACCAAGAGTGCAAGAACCTGAATCAGCAAGCTCAGGGGTACAACAAAGAGCATTGCTTTCGAGAAAAGATCCACCAATTCGATCACGGTCTTGCACCTCAAGTAGTATTGCTTCAACCAAACCTGTAGTAGACTGCATAGCGTTCTGTTTGCTAGCAGATTCAGTAGTCCTCACAAAGGTTACATCATCAAACCTAAGAAAAGGCTACACAATGTTAGCCTAGTTGAAACCCACTATTAGTAGTAAAGGGCAAAGGAGAGAGATTGACCTTATAAAGGACTTTCCTTTAAGAGAAGAAGTGTTTAGGTGTTGAAATTTGGAAGCGTAAAGACCTTCGCTGCCACCATGGAAGAATCGAGCATTGGCTTGTGCGATGAACTTTTCGTTCTTGTAGTCGTGGATCGAGCCCTCGGAAGCTCCGATGATACTTCCGACGAGCAAAATCCCAAATGCCCAGAGCCCTATCGAACGATTTTCCATGGAAATTGTTGAGAAGACGCTGATCGAAGATTCTCGATCGAACAAAAGGGAAGAATGAATTGGGTAGGGAGCTGGAACAACGAACAATAGAAAACAGTAGGATAAATGATAATGATAAATACTCTATAATAACACTAAACTAGGATAGAATCCGCACTTGAAAAGCGCGAAATTATTTTTGTTGACAAATTTATTAACATAAATGTTTTTCACTAATATATTCAAGCATGAACATTTGGTTTCGGTTCGTTTCCAGATTGTATTTTTGTTTTTTGGTTTGCTTCCGAATCAGTTGTGTATTTTATTTATTTTTGATTCAAGAAATATAAAAATCGTTCGGTTATTTATGAATTTAGATTTGATTTGTTTGGTTTAGATTTAGGTTTTCCAAAACATGCGTTGTAGTTCTTGATCATGACTATCTCTCTTCCAATTGTCCATTATGTGTCTAGCACACTGTCTATGTTCAGCCTGGGGAAGAATTGTGTGAACAGCCTTAACTAAACCCTGCAAAAGAAAGAATGCATCAAAGAAAGCATCAAACAAACAAAAAGATAACTATATCAAAGAATAGTATCACTACTAACCCTCTGTTTATCTAAAAGAATTGCAACCTTTCTTCCATCACCAAGATCCAAATCGACAGAGAGAAGTCTAACAAACCAGTCCCAGTTATCATCATTCTCTACTTCAACTACTGCCCAAGCAATGGGAACTATCCTATTATCTCCATCCCTTCCAACTGCAGCTAAAAGATGACATTTTATATCCCATTTTAGAAACGCACCATCCAATCCTATGATGGGTCTACACGTTTGTTTCCAAGATTCTCTTTGTGCTTTAAAACAAACATATAGACGATAAAACCTTTGTTTGCTTCCAATTGTTGTTCCTAGAACAGTCTCGATCTCGAAAGTAGATCCTTCATTTCGTAGATATATCTCAGCTTGATAATCCCATATCCTTGAAAAATGCATTTCATGGCTAGCTTTTCTTTCGCTCAGAACTTTCGACTTCGCCTTTCCACACTGGTCTTCAGTCACTTCCAAATTGTATTCCCTCTTGATCTTATAAACCATCTCTTCTTTTGTAAGTCTAGGATTAACTCTCAGTCTTTCCGAGAACAACCACGCAATTGTTGACCGCTTCAACATCTTAGACCTCCCTGATCTAACACATATATGGTTATTCACATAGACTTTTATTTGCATTTTATGTCTCCTCTTCTCATACGAGCAGTATACTCTCCATGGACATTCAACATCCGTGTCAGCACACTTTGCACCAATCTTCATAGCCTGAGATCTATAGAGCTTAACGTCGTATCTAGTTTTTAGAGAATACCTTAGAATGGCAATCTTGAAATCCTCATTAGAATTGTATGTCTTTCCCAAAGTAAGTAGCTCTTCTGCATCTTCATTCTCTCTAAACTCTTGCTCTGTCTCTTCTTCGTCGTCGCTAGATGATAAAGGGTCAGGAATCCTCTCATCATCCCAAATATCATCTGCACTGTCTATATCACTCTCAGCTTCGTCATCTCTCGCAGCTTCTCTAAAATCATCTTCTAAGTTTCCATCTTCTTCGATTCTTAAACCATCATCAGCTTCTTCATCATTCACATCATCACAATCATCATCATCATCAACATCACAATCATCTCCACTGTCTGGCTCATGTTCCCCCTCAATATCTCTGTCTTTTTCCAACTCAGAGCTTCGACGCAATGGCTCGCGCTCGTGCTCAAAATCTCTGCATCCTTCCGAATCTAAACGTCGAGTTGTTGTATGTTGCTTTCTCTGATGCGTTTCAAGCTTCTGTCGATGTGTACCTCCTCCTCTAACCCTTACCATCAGATAACAATCTCAAACAAAATTAACAAAGATAACAAGAAGAATAACTAACAGAGAGAAGAAAAAGAAAGAAAAAAAATAGGGAGAAGAAGAAGAACGTGACAGAGAAAGAGAAGAAGAAGTTGACAGGAAAAAAAAATTAGGTTTGGTTTGTGAACTGGGAATTTTGTGAAGGTAAAATACCACTTTTTTAAAGTGCAAATTTTTTAAAAATTAATTAGAGTCCTAAATTCAAATTCATAAACCCTACTTCCACCCTACACCACCTCTTAACTCTAAATCCTAAGTATTAGATTAATTAACCCAAATGTTATAAGTGTGTTTTTTCCTCTTAAAAAACAAGGGTAAAAGTGATTAAGATATTTTTGAAAAGTGGTATAAGAAAAGTGGTATTTTTGGCAATTTTCCTAAAATATTTTAGTGGCTTTATTTTAATAAAATTGATAATAAATTTAATAGCACATGAGGAATAAAGTTCATAATCAATGCTATATTGGATAATTATTAGAATAAATAACCTTGGATAATATCTGAAAAGCTATAATAAATAAAGATAAATATCATAGAATATCTTTAATTTTTTTTGTCAAAAAATAGCTCAAAATGATCAAAATGACCAAAAATAATTTTTATTAAAGAAATAAAAAACATTTGTACTTATATAATTAACTAATCCACACTTTTGCTTTATATTTCGAGTGTTAGGGTTTTAGGATTTAATCTTTAAAGTATAAAATTTGAAATAATAATTTTAAAATATTTACGAAAACTCAAAAAACATTTTTTTTGAAAAGTGTATATATATATATATATATTTTAAATGATTTTTATTTGTTTAATATTTATTTTAATATTTATATATATAGGTTTGATCATAGATATATAAAACATAAAACACACACAAATATGAGCTTTTAACAAAAGATACTCCCTTTCTCCTCATTTCTCTTCATATTTTTCTCTAACCTCTCACTAAAAATCTAATTACTCTTTTATTCTGTTGTTTCACCAATAACCTGTAAAATTAATCATGTCATTGTTTATTTAGATAACAATTTTTAACCACATATTAATGGTCGAGTGGTGTGAGACGGCTCGCAATGGTTCTAAGAGTAGCAGGTTTGAACCTCCCCCTCAAATATACCCTGACGCCTGCTTATCTGGACCCACCATGCTAATTCATGCGGTAGAAATGAAGTGGCTGCTACAGGCTTTGAGGGAGTAATCTAAGCCACTGGGGACGCCCTCGATAAACAAAGAAAAAAAAGAAAAAAAAAACAATTTTAACACGTTATTTGTGTATTGTGAATTAACTTTCTAGAAACGTAAAACTATGACTTTCTACTCTAAAAACCAACCCACAAATCCATCCCCACCCACACGAACCTCACCGCAACTCCAAAAGACCCACCAGCTTCAGATCTGAGCATCCATGGGCGCAGATCTATCTGATCTCTAAGGCTGCAGGCGAACGAGAAACCCAGAACGGCGGCATTTGATTCTTATATGATATTCTCTCCCTTTAGTTAATTCATTGACTTCATAGTTGATCTTTGTCGACTCACGGTTTTGCTCAATTCGTCTTCCCCGGTCTGCAGAACACCGTGGAGTACTATTGGCGACTTCAATCAAATTATGCAGCTTTTACTCACTCGTCTTATCCTTCATCATAGATGTTTTACGTATGGTTGAAATGTACACTTCTCTTTAGGAGTCTAAGTTGTTTGAAGCGCGAATTAAAGGCTCCCCCTTTACATGGTGGGACAATCAAAACAATAACACGATTTCGAAAAAATAAACCACGTTCTTATTAATCAATCTTAAAGTTTTTTTCTTTCAAGACGCATATGCTGAATTTCTGGAGCCATTGCAGTCTGATCATGCTATGTGTCTATTCCGGATCTCTAATCTGAGACCTTGGGTGTGTAAGCCGTTTAAATTTTTGTATCATGTGATTGATCACCCTAACAATGCATCTTCAGTCTCTGAAGCTTGGAACCTGTCATCAGTGAGCTGCTACGGTCAATGAAAGCCCAACTCAAGAAGATTAGTCAACGAACACGTCAACTTCCAAACCGGGAAGGCAGCCACGACAGCGACACATCCGCCGAGCCAAGCAAGAAAGGTACAAAGCATAAAAACTAACCACAAAATTAATCCTATCCTAATCGACTGAGCTACTCAACCGGCATATAAGAGCTCCTTCATTATTGGGCTAGATCAGACCAAAGTGATATCATGTCCTTTTACCGTATTGTAACAATTTACAAACGTTAATGTGAAGCTGTAACAGTCTGAGACGTAGTCTTATATATAAAAACTGAGATAGATGAAACCCAAACAACCATGATGATGATCATAGTTACCAAAATAGCGCCAACCAGCACGAATAGCACTCAAAAGTCTGGAAGTTTTTTTTTTCAAATTGTTACCTCTATTCTTTACTCTAAAAAAATAATATTCTATAACTTTTATTTATTTTAATATTAATTTAATCGATAACTTTAAAATAAAGCTATACCTTCTTATTTTATTTTAGAATAATGTGCCACTGAAATTACACTATTTATACAACTAAACGATTATTTTAAAATTAAAATTTTACTATACAGAATTAAAATAAATCTTTATTAAACATAGTATTTAAATGTCAAAGTTATACTGTTTAATTTTATCTTGGGCTTCAATTGGTGACCATTTTTAATGAAAAAAATATGATGAATTTGTTGTTCCATAAAACTGCTACCAATTAAGTTGATTTTTTTGTCAAATTGTTAACAAATGGGTCCTACTATTTTCCTCATATACGTGGGAAGTCATGAAGAAATATTTCCTCCTCTAAATTTGATGACGAACAGACAGAATTTTTTTTTAAAATACAAAGAAAAAATAAAAAAATAAAGATTATTTATGCTAGTTCATTGTCATCCAATATCAATTTAACTGCACCTTGTACCCAAAAAAAAGTTTAAACTTATCTTCTTTAAACTCGTAATTTTTCCACTAACTCTATAAATAGTTAAGTATTTTTCCTGTGTTAATTGCGTAGAAAGTCAAGTTGACAAAAACAGAAGCAAAATTAATAGATCAAAGATATAGTATAGAGCTATAAAGTAAATAACGATCGAATTGTTATATATTTTTATTTGAATAATTGCTTACTATGTTTTTAAGGCTAATTACACTTATTAAAATATGAAAATATATGTTCATCTTTTTATCTACCATTTATGTTTACTATTTGTTCAAATCTTTCGTTATACTTTTTTTTATTCAATTTTTCTTTTCCAATTCAATTCATAAAATGAAAATTTGTTCACACTTTTTTTTCATTCATATCATTTATTCCATAGTCACCAATTGAAGCCTTGGTGAAAAATGAAAATATATAAAGAGAAGTGGTTATATTGTACAAAATGTTTTATTCTAAAAATAGAGTCAATAAACAGTGGTATTTTATATTTGACGTATTACTGTTTACCAGTCTATATTTGGTGTATCATTAGAGTAACTTTTACTCTGTATTTAACGTTTAGAAGAGAAAATAGAATACGATTAGAAATTCTCTTAGACAAAGACAAAAAATAATGCTTAAAACCATCTCCAATGGTTTACTCTATTTAGAATGGTTTTCACACTAAATAGAGTAACTCTAAAATAGATTAGAGTTTTTCTCCAATGGTTTGATCAATATTTAACTCTAAAAAGAAATATTCTTAAATGTATTCTTTTTATTTTATTTTATGACTAATAATTTTTACTTACAAAATTTACAAAGTATTCTCTTATATTTTTTCACAAAGTTTTCATAAACTATATGTTTATATCAGCAAATTACAAGAATATTAAGTCACTATTATCTATGTTTTTAATTTTATGTCATGTTATTTTTAATTATTAGTGTTTGTTTTCTTCAGATTCTGAATCATCAGATGACTCCAATGAAACTCCTTTTCCCTTCTTTAAGTTCGGACATTCACGCTGTGCGTGTCCAACACCTTTACACTCATGGCACTTTAGTTCCTTTCGTTGTGCAAGAGGACAATCAGCCTTCACATGACCTACACCTTCACATTCGTAGCACTTGAGACCTTCTCTTCTTTTGTCACGCCAACTTCTGTGTCGACCATACTGATTCTTCCGACCAGGAGAATTCATCATCTTACCAAAATTTCTAGCCAACATACCCACATCATCTTCAAGCTTCTGAAATCTATCAACATCCTTGTTAGCTACAAGCGCTATGCGCTTTGAGGTACCACATGACGTAGAGACCGAACTACTGTCTGTCTCCATCTCTTCTGCCTTCAGCATACCCACAAGCTTGTCAAACTTGAGCTCATCTGTGTTTGTAGTCATATTCAAGACCGCCTTATGAGCTCCAAACTTTGCTGGATGACAGCGTAGCAACTTCTTTACCAACTTCTTCTCCTTGTACTTCTTTCCAAGTACAAATGCTTTATGCGCCATAGCACTAAGTTTGGCACTGAAGCTCGCCACATAATCATTATCAGACCACCTGAGATTCTCAAACTGCAACCCAAGATGATCCAGACGTGTCCTCTTGACATTATCATCTCCTTCAAACGAATTCAGCAGGATCTCCCACGCTTCTTTAGCTGAAGTACTCCCCTGAATCAGCTGGAACTGCTCTGCTTCAACAGCTCCAAAGATCACCGACAATGCCTTTGCATTAAACTTTGATGCATTGCGCTCTGCCTCTGTCCAGTCTTCTTTTGGCTTGGGCTTCTTCCCATCATCCGTGACTATGGTAAGCTCCTCCCACCCAGTCTCCACCGCAGTCCACGCATCTTCATTGATTCCTCGAATCAACTGCTTCATGCGAGCCTTCCAATGACCATACTTGTCCGCATTCAACATGATCATCTTCTGCATAGAAACAATCATGTCCATTTTCAAATTGTTACCTCTATTCTTTACTCTAAAAAAATAATATTCTATAACTTTTATTTATTTTAATATTAATTTAATCGATAACTTTAAAATAAAGCTATACCTTCTTATTTTATTTTAGAATAATGTGCCACTGAAATTACACTATTTATACAACTAAACGATTATTTTTAAATTAAAATTTTACTATACAGAATTAAAATAAATCTTTATTAAACATAGTATTTAAATGTCAAAGTTATACTGTTTAATTTTATCTTGGGCTTCAATTGGTGACCATTTTTAATGAAAAAAATATGATGAATTTGTTGTTCCATAAAACTGCTACCAATTAAGTTGATTTTTTTTGTCAAATTGTTAACAAATGGGTCCTACTATTTTCCTCATATACGTGGGAAGTCATGAAGAAATATTTCCTCCTCTAAATTTGATGACGAACAGACAGATTTTTTTTTTAAAATACAAAGAAAGAATAAAAAAATAAAGATTATTTATGCTAGTTCATTGTCATCCAATATCAATTTAACTGCACCTTGTACCCAAAAAAAAGTTTAAACTTATCTTCTTTAAACTCGTAATTTTTCCACTAACTCTATAAATAGTTAAGTATTTTTCCTGTGTTAATTGCGTAGAAAGTCAAGTTGACAAAAACAGAAGCAAAATTAATAGATCAAAGATATAGTATAGAGCTATAAAGTAAATAACGATCGAATTGTTATATATTTTTATTTGAATAATTGCTTACTATGTTTTTAAGGCTAATTACACTTATTAAAATATGAAAATATATGTTCATCTTTTTATCTACCATTTATGTTTACTATTTGTTCAAATCTTTCGTTATACTTTTTTTTATTCAGTTTTTCTTTTCCAATTCAATTCATAAAATGAAAATTTGTTCACACTTTTTTTTCATTCATATCATTTATTCCATAGTCACCAATTGAAGCCTTGGTGAAAAATGAAAATATATAAAGAGAAGTGGTTATATTGTACAAAATGTTTTATTCTAAAAATAGAGTCAATAAACAGTGGTATTTTATATTTGACGTATTACTGTTTACCAGTCTATATTTGGTGTATCATTAGAGTAACTTTTACTCTATATTTAATGTTTAGAAGAGAAAATAGAATACGATTAGAAATTCTCTTAGACAAAGACAAAAAATAATGCTTAAAACCATCTCCAATGGTTTACTCTATTTAGAATGGTTTTCACACTAAATAGAGTAACTCTAAAATAGATTAGAGTTTTTCTCCAATGGTTTGATCAATATTTAACTCTAAAAAGAAATATTCTTAAATGTATTCTTTTTATTTTATTTTATGACTAATAATTTTTACTTACAAAATTTACAAAGTATTCTCTTATATTTTTTCACAAAGTTTTCATAAACTATATGTTTATATCAGCAAATTACAAGAATATTAAGTCACTATTATCTATGTTTTTAATTTTATGTCATGTTATTTTTAATTATTAGTGTTTGTTTTCTTTGGCTAATCTTATAAAATTATTTTTAATTTTAGTGCTTTTTTCTTTGGATAATAATAATAAAGTTTTAAACGTTTATATATATTGTGTCAAACATAATTATGGGTTGATTGCATAATTAAATTACATAAATATTTACAAAATAAAAATATTAAAGAATAGGACTAAAGTATAAATAAAAAAGTTGTACTCTATAATAAAGTAAAAAATAGAGTTAACCCAAATATAGAGTAAGAATTAGAGTTACGTTATTAATGACGATAAAAATGAAAAGTTATACCAATAATGTGGTAAACATACATGAAAATTTCTCTTATTTTTTAGAATGGGGTTAGAGAAGGTTTGACTTTATAATAAAGCTTAGTGTAGAAAATAGAGTGTAGTTGGAGATGTCCTAATTGGAAGACTGATTTAACGAAACCTTCAAAAAGAAAAAACCATATCTTTTAAGAAAATTCAATAGCAGAGCTACTTCACAATCAAAATCAAATGGAGGCAATTTTAAATCTCTTTTAGTTTCTATGATAATCAACAACAACATGGTATTTCGAACCAACTAGTTACCCTTGGTGTGTCTGGACACTTGAATAATCTTTAGGAGATGGAGATGTTTGTATTTTCTTTTCTTTTAACCAAAACAAAGTAAGTGGAAAAGAGGAAAATGAATAATGTGTGTGATACACTTAATCATGATTGGTACTTAAAATCCACTAATTATGTTTTAATGGGTTTTCTAGAAAAGTTGTGAATCCATTATAGTGTTTCCTGGAAACAAACCGTGATTTGCGGATGTTACCACGTCAATTAGTTCAACATGGCTTTACGTAAAGGCAAAAGAATGATTTCAAATAGTTAGTCTATACAACCCTAATAATATTATTCAGTATCATGTGAATTATTTTTAAAATTCATAACATGGTACAAAATAATATTATTTATTTATTGAATAATGACCACTCATTGCCAACCAGCTCATAAGATAAAAATGACAACTCATTTCTCCACTCTTTTGACAAAAACAAAACACCAAACATTTAAGCCCTTCTTCAAAAACACAAATCTCACGATCCAACCACAAGAAAAAAAGAAGAGAAAGAAGAAAATGTCTCTGTTTCTTATTCTTCTTCTACTACTCCCACTCATCATTCCATCTTCGCAATCCTCAATCAGAAACCTCCTTGAAGCTCGTGGTTTACCAGGTGGGTTGTTTCCAGACAACGTGGAGAGTTACAGTCTAGACGTAAAGACAGGGGAACTCGAAGTTCAGTTACAGAATCCTTGTTTTGCTCGGTTTGAAAACAGAGTCTATTTTGATAGTGTGATAAAAGCAAATCTTAGCTATGGTGGGCTTTTTGGGCTTCAAGGTTTGACACAAGAAGAGCTTTTTCTTTGGTTACCAGTCAAAGGCATTGCAGTGAATGATTCTTCTTCTGGACTAGTTCTTTTCGATATTGGTGTTGCTCATAAACAAATCTCTCGCTCTCTCTTTGAAGATCCTCCTGTTTGCTATCCTCCTGGTAAGTCTAAGTTTGTAGCTTTTGGTTCCTCAAAATGTTTTTGTTATTATGTTAATCCGTTTTTAACACGTTTGGGAGATCTTGAACGCGTCATATTAACATTTTTCATGTTTTTATGTTTGTTATAATAGGATCTATCATGGAGAACATAGAGAAGAGGAAGATGGATATTCAACTCCAGAGATAAGAGAATTTTTTCTGGGTGTATGAGATTCAAAACTTAAATCTTCTCTCTCTGAAACGTAAACAAAAGATGTGTTTACTTATTTTCTTTGGGGCAGGGCTGTTTTGTGAAAATATAAAATGTGGGGGAAATTTTGTAAAATCTGGAAAGAGGGGAGGAAAATTTTGGAACTTTGTATATTGTTGGGTCCACAAAGTAATCAGTTTTGTCACTTGCTATTTTTTATTTTCTTTATACGAGAATATATATAGAGAAATACCCTAAGATAACCCTAAAAAAGTTTAAATGACAAATCTAGTTTTTTTTTATTTTCAAAAAATTAATTTTTATTTTATTTTTTTCAATTTTAAATCTCACCCCAAAACCCCACCCCATAATTCTAAATCTAAATTAATTAACCCAAAGGTTAACAAAATGACTAATATACATCTATACCCTTTGGGTTAACTAATCTAGACTTAGGGTTTAGAGTTATGGGGTGGAGTTTTGGGGGTGAAGTTTAAAATTGAAAAAAAATAAAATAAAAATTAATTTTTTGAAAATAAAAAAAGGCTAGATTTGTCATTTTTGTTCTTGAGGGTTATTTTTGTAACAAAAACTTCAAAAATGGTTATTTAGAAGATTTGCCCGTATATATATATATATAGAGTACTTTTTTAAATATACCAAAAAACTTTTGCTTTATTTTGTTGAGAACATTGGTTTTGTTTAATCATCATATTCTAGAGTAATCATTGACATAAAATTACGCTTTAAAGCGAAGCGGCGCGTTAGTATGGTTGTGCGTCTCGTATAGTGTGATACCTAATCCAGCTGTCTCCCCTAAAGAAATGAGATGAGTAACTTTTTTTTTTTTCAGGAAACTGAGAAATGGTTAACTTTATCCTTTATATCCGCCACAGTACATAATATTATATTTTTTTTCCAGATTATTGCGTAGTTTGTTTAGTCATAAATAATAGGTGGTTCAATTAGATAGAGTATTAGCAAATTGTAAATAATAGTTTTATTTTTATTTTAGTTTTACGATTATGTGTTTTGCTGTTGTACTATGCATATGGAAATGATATATTATTTTAGTTGGAGTTGAAAACTTATTTTGTAATTTGATTTATTTGCGGGTTTTAGTTTATAATTTTATAAATCATAAAAATTAAAATATATTTTGTGATTTTCATTTTTCAATTTGATTATACACAAAATTAATTGGTTTAGTTTGATTTAATCTAGATTAGTTATTAATTAATATTTTATTGTGGAATAATGGCTTAACCTCTTTTTCTTCTAAAAGATTACATTGATTCTACAAAACATTATGTAAGTGCAAAGATGACACCACAATTAAATAATGCAGAAAGTAAACCAGAGACAAAACAATACAAGCAACCACTATGCTTTATTAGAATCTCTTTTTAAATAATCTTTACAAGATTTGCTTAATCACCTTTACACAGTCTGTTAACACCCTAACAACTGGTACTGAAAGATTCCTAAGCTACCCGCTTGTATCTCTCCTCCGTCACGTACTTCGGCAACTGCTTCAGCACGACCAAGAACACACTAAGAGCTTCTCTCTCTATAAAATCAGTCTATGTGTCTCTATCTCATTACAGACGACCCCACAACTATTTTATAGTTATTCTCCAAGTTCCCGAAACCCTAGTCTCCAAGGAACCATAATATGGACATCTTCCCTATCAATAAGTGCAACTTTCCTTTTCTTGGAATGCACTTATTCCTCTTCCTTTAAGTCATAAACTTGCTCCCCAAGTTTATTCCTCTTGCCTTTTCTCCAAGATACCCACTTGCTCTCCAAGTCTACACGACTCCAGCTCAGCATCTTGACTCCACATGGTCTTCACCACTCAACACGTCGTCTGCGTTAGCATCTACGTCAGCGACTACTTCAGGGCAGACATCTTGCATCTTCAATCTCCCCCTTTTAGCTTTGTGTGCCGATCAAGCACAACATTCTTCTAATTCAACAACCACGCTCCCCACCTGGAAACTTCCATGCTAATTATGCTTTTCTACCCCACGAGATGTGCACCACACCATGCTTTTCTCCCCCATGAGATATGCATTCTTCTCTTGACCAGAACATCACCATTCTCCCCCTGCTTGATTGCATACTAAGTTAAAACACATGCTTAGATGTCAAGCCTTACAGACAAACACGTATGCTTCTTCATGCGTAATCATGATACAACCTCGCTGCAGCGGAATAAATTACAAGTACTGCATCATGCTCTAACGCACCTGTCGAACTACCTTTCGACCAGCTTCTTTTGAGGACTTGGCTTCCTTCATGTGTCGTCTTCTTGACCATGAGCCCTTCCTCATCCACACCGAGTGCATTGCACTGATGTACAACCTTTGGCTTACTACTCACAGCTTCACGCTGTAGAACTTCCTGTCGTACTCCCTGATGTACGTCCCGACGTACTTCCTTGGCTCCACTTTTTGATGTGCTTCCCTGCACGAAGTGTGAAAGCCCCTTCTGTTGTACTTCCTTAGTACTCTCAGAACCTCGATATCCCAGTCCCCAGTTCACCTTGGCTGGTTGACCCATTGATAGGATTTGATCCAAGTTCTTGGATCCACTGTTGAGCATCCTGATCTGCTTGTGATTCTCAGCCAAATCACGTTCCAGCATCCTTGCTCTCTCTTGTTCACCAGTAGCAACTTCCCTCAGCTTGCTAACTTCCTGCTCAAGAAACTTATTCTTCTCTTTTACAGCCGCAAGTTCTTCAACAAGTTCTTCAACCAACTTGCTTTGCTTCTGAGCCACTTCCTGCTCACGACTCTGCACCAGATCGTGTTGCAATCTTAGATTCTCATCCTTGAGATTCAACCACTTATCATACAACACGTGATACTCCTCAATGTCTGTACCACTATCTAAATCAGAAGATTTACTAGACCCATCCTTGTAAGCACCAAAAGCAACAAGATTCTTCATCACCTTTCCATCTTCTTCAGATTCTGAATCATCAGATGACTCCAATGAAACTCCTTTTCCCTTCTTTAAGTTCGGACATTCACGCTGTGCGTGTCCAACACCTTTACACTCATGGCACTTTAGTTCCTTTCGTTGTGCAAGAGGACAATCAGCCTTCACATGACCTACACCTTCACATTCGTAGCACTTGAGACCTTCTCTTCTTTTGTCACGCCAACTTCTGTGTCGACCATACTGATTCTTCCGACCAGGAGAATTCATCATCTTACCAAAATTTCTAGCCAACATACCCACATCATCTTCAAGCTTCTGAAATCTATCAACATCCTTGTTAGCTACAAGCGCTATGCTCTTTGAGGTACCACATGACGTAGAGACCGAACTACTGTCTGTCTCCATCTCTTCTGCCTTCAGCATACCCACAAGCTTGTCAAACTTGAGCTCATCCGTGTTTGTAGTCATATTCAAGACCGCCTTATGAGCTCCAAACTTTGCTGGATGACAGCGTAGCAACTTCTTTACCAACTTCTTCTCCTTGTACTTCTTTCCAAGTACAAATGCTTTATGCGCCATAGCACTAAGTTTGGCACTGAAGCTCGCCACATAATCATTATCAGACCACCTGAGATTCTCAAACTGCAACCCAAGATGATCCAGACGTGTCCTCTTTGTTAGAATGAAGACAAATAATGTGTTGAGATCAAGCAATGAAGAGAGACCTAACGTGACTTGCAAGCAAAGAAAAGAGGAGAGGCACTTGAAATAAACTAAGGAGACCTATGGGGAGCTACTTCACGTGCATAGACAAGGTCAGAAGCACTCACTCACTTGCAAGACAAGGACCACTCAGCAACTTGCTCATCCCCCATGCTAGCCAAGCACATGCTGTCACCTTTTGCTCCTCTCACTCCAAACATTAGATCTAGATCAGCATGGGTCTCTTATTATATTGTTTCTATTGTTTATTCATGTATGGGCAGTAGTATGGGCAGTAGGCTCCTCTTGGTGCCTATTTAAACTCTTGTACTCTCATCATTCAAAGCAAGGAAAAAGAACCCTTCATTATTCTCTTGTTCTCTCTTGATCACAATCTCTCTCTCTCTCTCCCTCTGGTCACGAATCACTCTCTACATTCTCTCAAGTGTTCTTGAGTATTCTTCAATATACTCTTCATATTCTTACATGGTATCAGAGCCATTTGGCTCCTAAACCTAGTTTTCTTCCGCAAAACTACACTATTCTTCATCACTTCTTTCATAACAGAGACAAACTTTTCTAAAATGGAACAAAACAAGGCAATGGTTATTCCCATCACTCTAAAGGGAGTTAACTACCTTCTCTGGTCAAGATTGATCAAGAATGCCCTTGGTGGAAGAGGCTTATGGTCCCATATCACTTCAGTGGAGGCGCCAAAGCAAACTGTCCAAGGAGAAGATGGCAAGGAGATCGTGGTAGCAGATGAAGGCAAATGGAGTCAAGAAGACTTTATGGTGCTGAACATCCTCCAGAACTCACTTGATGGTCCCATAATGGAGGCATACTCATACTGTGAAACCGCAAAAGAATTGTGGGATACCCTCCAGAAGGTTTATGGAAACACATCCAACCTCAGTAGGGTCTTTGAAGTGAAGAAGGCCATCAACGGCCTGAACCAGGAAGATATGGACTTTAACCAACACTTTGGTAAGTTCAGAGCTCTCTGGGCAGAACTGGAAATGTTGAGGCCAAATACCACTGATCTAACCATCCTGAATGAGAGGCGTGAGCAAGATAAGGTATTCGGTCTACTCCTCACTCTCAATCCAGGATACAATGACCTCATCAAACATCTGCTAAGGGCAGACAAGTTACCTACCCTTGAAGAGGTATGTGCTCAAATACAAAAGGAGCAAGGATCTGTGGGACTCTTTGGTGGAAAAGGTGATCTTAACATGGCGCACAAAGCAGAAGCGTCAGTCCATAAGGCCTATTTCAAACCAGAGAACCGGCGAATCACTTGTGAGCATTGCAAAAGGAATGGACACATGAAGAACCAGTGCTGGATTCTTCATCCTCATCTCAGGCCTCCATCACGGTTCAACCAAGCTAGAGGACATGAAGCTGTTTATCAGAATGCTCAACCTTTGGTTCAACCAATACAGCAACAAAACGGAGGAAGAGCCATGAACTCTACTGCCCACATTGCTGGAACATCTACTCAACCTCAACAAGAGGACTCTCTAATCCGCAAGTCAGACATTGAGGCTCTCATAAAAGCCATCAATGCAAACACTGGTAACATTAGTAGTAATGCTTTAAATACTATTCAATGTGACTCTAAAATTGCTAGGCCTTTAATCATAGATTCAGGAGCCTCACATCATATGATAAGAGATGCTAAACTGATTAGTAATGTTAAACCGGCTATAGGAAGTGTTACAATTGCAAATGGTGATAGGGTACCCATTGAGGGCATAGGGAATTTGAAACTATTTGATGGAGAATCTAAGGCTTTATACATGCCCACCTTTACATCTAACTTACTCTCGGTAAAAAGGGCTACGTGTGATCTTAACTGCCATGTGATATTTAGTCCTAATGAGGTTCATTTTCAGAACAAAGAAATAAACTTGAAGCCAAAAGTGTCAAAGCCATATTCATTGGGTATTCCGCAAATCAAAAAGGATACAAGTGCTATGTACCAGAAACCAGGAGGGTAATGGTCTCAAGGGATGTTAAATTTATGGAGTCAAAAGGGTATTATGATGAGAAAAGCTGGGATAACCTGAAAAATCTCTCACACACCCCATCAGACAGAGCAACTAACTTGAGAATCATACTGGAGAGCCTTAGAGATCAACAGCTTTCCGCAAATGAGACTCCTAGAGAGGTGCTCAATCCAACCACAGTTACAGCTCCAGAGGGTTTCCCGGTTGATCCTGAGGGGGGCAACCAACCAGAACCAGAAGGAGCAATACAACATGAAGGTTCTGAAAGTCATGATCAACATGAGGATGACGACACTGCAGAGCAAGTACAAGTACAACCATTAAGAAGAAGCGACAGGATTAGGCAGCAAGCACACACTGAAGAACAAGTGCAAGTACAACCATTAAGAAGAAGCACCAGGATTAGGCATAAAAGGGTATACTTCAATGCCAATGTAGTTACCCATCCCACTCAGGCAGTATGTTCCTTGGCTCAATATCCAGAAGAACATCAAGCCTTCATAAGCAACGTAGATCAAGAGTATCTTCCAAGAACTTATGAAGAGGCCATGGCAGATGATGAGTGGAGAGCATCGGTTGAAGATGAAATCAATGCCATGATCAAGAATGATACATGGTTTGAGGTTGAGCTCCCCAAAGGAAAGAAAGCAGTAACAAGTCGCCTCATCTACACCATCAAGTATCTAGCTAATGGAAAACCAGAAAGAAAGAAGACAAGGCTGGTAGCAAGGGGATTCACTCAGACTTATGGAGAAGATTACTTGGATACATTTGCACCAGTAGCAAAACTTCACACCATCAGAATTATACTGTCACTTGCAACCAACTTGGAGTGGGAACTATGGCAAATGGATGTGAAGAACGCTTTTCTTCAAGGAGAACTAGAGGATGAGGTCTACATGCGTCCTCCTCCTGGTCTAGAAGACATGGTCAAACCAGGAAACGTGTTGAGACTCAAGAAGGCCATCTATGGGCTGAAGCAATCACCAAGAGCATGGTACCATAAGCTCAGCACTACCCTTAATGGAAAAGGGTTTAGTAGATCTGAGGCGGACCATACTCTTTTCACCCTCACCAGCCAACAAGGTATAGTAGTCATCCTTGTGTATGTTGATGATATCATCATCACAGGGAGTGACAAAGAAGGTATACAAACCACCAAAGCATATTTAAAATCTGTTTTTGATATTAAAGATTTGGGTGAACTAAAGTACTTTCTTGGAATAGAAGTATGCCGATCTAAAGATGGGCTATTCTTATCTCAAAGAAAGTACACACTTGATCTTTTGAATGGAGCAGGTATGCTTGGAGAGAAACCAGCAAAGACTCCACTAGAGGATGGCTATAAGATCTTGCGTGAGGGGGAGTATGAGGCAACACCATTTGATGATCCAAAACAATACCGAAGACTAGTAGGTAAGCTTATCTATTTAACGATCACTAGACCTGATATTTGTTTTGCTGTGAACCAGGTGAGCCAGCATATGCAAGTGCCAAAGGTTCATCACTGGAAAATGGTGGAGAGGATACTCAGATATCTCAATGGAGCTCCTGGACAAGGAGTATGGATGGGATGTAATGGCAACACAGAAGTAGTAGGATACTGTGATGCTGATTGGGCAGGAGACAGAAATGATAGGAAGTCCACTACTGGCTACTGCACCTTCATTGGAGGCAATTTGGTAACTTGGAAAAGCAAGAAGCAAAAGGTGGTTTCATGTTCAAGTGCTGAAGCTGAATATAGAGCCATGAGGAAACTTACAAACGAGCTGGTATGGATCAAAGGATTACTCAAGGATTTGGGAGTCGAGATCACTTCTCCAATCATAATGCATTGTGACAACCAAGCAGCCATTCACATAGCCTCAAACTCAGTGTTTCATGAGAGGACGAAACACATTGAGGTGGACTGCCATAAGGTGAGACAAATGGTGATCCAAGAGGTCATATTGCCGTGCTACACAAGGAGTGAAGATCAGCTGGCCGACATTTTCACTAAAGCCGCAAGTACCAAGGTGTGTGAGTCCATTTATCCTAAACTTGGACTCACTGACATTACTAAGGCATAACTCTCTTAGCCATGGAGCTTCTACTCTTTCCTTAGTATGTTTTTGTCCCAACAACAGGGTTTTGCATATTAAGGTTTTAATGAGGGAAGTCTTCATGGTTTCCAAGCTTGATCCAATATAATGAGGTCAAGCTTGAGGGGGAGTGTTAGAATGAAGACAAATAATGTGTTGAGATCAAGCAATGAAGAGAGACCTAACGTGACTTGCAAGCAAAGAAAAGAGGAGAGGCACTTGAAATAAACTAAGGAGACCTATGGGGAGCTACTTCACGTGCATAGACAAGGTCAGAAGCACTCACTCACTTGCAAGACAAGGACCACTCAGCAACTTGCTCATCCCCCATGCTAGCCAAGCACATGCTGTCACCTTTTGCTCCTCTCACTCCAAACATTAGATCTAGATCAGCATGGGTCTCTTATTATATTGTTTCTATTGTTTATTCATGTATGGGCAGTAGTATGGGCAGTAGGCTCCTCTTGGTGCCTATTTAAACTCTTGTACTCTCATCATTCAAAGCAAGGAAAAAGAACCCTTCATTATTCTCTTGTTCTCTCTTGATCACAATCTCTCTCTCTCTCTCCCTCTGGTCACGAATCACTCTCTACATTCTCTCAAGTGTTCTTGAGTATTCTTCAATATACTCTTCATATTCTTACACTCTTGACATTATCATCTCCTTCAAACGAATTCAGCAGGATCTCCCACGCTTCTTTAGCTGAAGTACTCCCCTGAATCAGCTGGAACTGCTCTGCTTCAACAGCTCCAAAGATCACCGACAATGCCTTTGCATTAAACTTTGATGCATTGCGCTCTGCCTCTGTCCAGTCTTCTTTTGGCTTGGGCTTCTTCCCATCATCCGTGACTATGGTAGGCTCCTCCCACCCAGTCTCCACCGCAGTCCACACATCTTCATTGATTCCTCGAATCAACTGCTTCATGCGAGCCTTCCAATGACCATACTTGTCCGCATTCAACATGATCATCTTCTGCATAGAAACAATCATGTCCATGTTCACCTTCAGGATTACACCGATAACTTAGGTTCCCCGCTCTGATACCAATTGTAAGTGCAAAGATGACACCACAATTAAGTAATGCAGAAAGTAAACCAGAGACAAAACAATACAAACAACCACTATGCTTTATTAAAATCTCCTTTTAAACAATCTTTACAAGACTTGCTTAATCAGCCTTACACAGTCTGTTAACACCCTAACAACTGGTACTGAAAGATTCCTAAGCTACCCGCTTGTATCTCTCCTCCGTCACGTACTTCGGCAACTGCTTCAGCATGACCAAGAACACACCAAAAGCTTCTCTCTCTATAAAAATCAGTCTATGTGTCTCTATCTCATTACAGACGACCCCATAACTATTTTATAGTTATTCTCTAAGTTCCCGAAACCCTAGTCTCCAAGGAACCACAATATGGACATCTTCCATATCAATAAGTGCAACTTTCTTTTCTTGGAATGCACTTATTCCTCTTCCTTTAAGTCATAAACTTGCTCCCCAAGTTTATTCCTCTTGCCTTTTCTCCAAGATACCCACTTGCTTTCCAACTCTACAGGACTCCAGCTCAGCATCTTAACTCCACATGGTCTTCACCACTCAACACGTCGTCTGCGTTAGCATCTACGTCATCGACTACTTCAGGGCAGACATCTTGCATCTTCACATTACACATGATTTTGTATCTTGGACGAGCTGATGACAACAAGCTGAAGCCCCAAAACTGGAAACGAGCCAAAATATATTGCATGCAAGCAGATATAGATGTTCACATGCAACCGAACTGTTGCAACACCAACAAATGTTTAAGCATTCTTCTTAATCCGCCAACCACACCATCAAAACGAGACCAACGAACCACTGAAATCGTAAACAAACAGAGCGATGACAATGGCAACCAATCAAAGATGGAAAAGAATCACGACCAAATCATCAGAAACAAAGAGAAAAAATAGATTCAAATCACACCAAAAATCAACGCCAAAAGTCATACGAGAAACCCAACAAAAACAATTTAAAATATCCTGAGTTTAGTTAGGTTTCAGTTTACAATCATTTTATTTGGTTAATAAAAACAAAAGAATTTAGTCATTGACTTTTAGTATAAAATATTATTTATTTTAGTTATGTTTATAATATGATATATTATCTGAAATGTGCTATATAATAAATTTTTAATTATATTGGTTATATATATAATATTATTTATCTTATTGACTGAAATAAAAATATTAAAATTGATTATATTAATTTACGGAATTTGAATACCTTTTTATGTTCGGTTCAGGTATTTCAAATTTTGGGAATTTTTGTTTAAGAGTGTCTCGGTGTGGCCTTCGACTTATAAATTTTTTGGTATAGATATGTTAGATATAATCAAATATGAGAGTGTATCTTAAATATTACAATATATTTTCAGATAATTATGTAATTTTTTATAGTCTTAAATAATAGATGGTTCAATTAGACAGCATCTTTTGATGTTTTATTTTGTACCACTTCTGCCTCAGAGTTTTAAGTTTTTTTAGATGAAATCACACCGACTATTACTCATTAGATGAATCAAAAGTTGATTAAGGATCGTAATGTAGGATGAAGTTCGGGAAGCACTTCTTATGATGCACCTAAAAAAGGTTCCTGGTCCGGTTAGAATGATATCACTTTTTTTTTCAACAGTCCGGCTCATAATTAAAAAAGACCTTCTTGATTTGGTAATTTTTTTTAATCACTGAGAAAATAGATACACAGTTAAACATCACAAATATTTGTCTGATTTCAAAGAGAGAGAGATCTACAAAAATGATAGAGCTACGACCGATAAGTCCTTGTAATGTATGATACAAGATTATTTCTAAGGTTTTATGTCAGAGATTAAAGGGATGTCTTCCAACACTTATCTCAGAAACACAATCGTTCTTTGTGGCAGGGAGGTTGATTTCAGACAACATCTTCATAGCTCAGGAAATGTTTCATGGAGCGGACAAACAAGTCATGTTACAATAAGTTTATGGCAATAAAAACGGACATGAATAAAGCGTATGAAAGGGTGGAATGGAATTTTATCCAGGCCTTACTTCAGAAAATGGGGTTCGCTCCTAATTGGATCCAACTAATGATGAAATGCATATCTTCAGTACAATATCAAATACTATTAAATGGACATCCGAGAGGACACATCATTCCACATAGAGGGCTCCGTCAGGGTGACCCACTTTCTCCTTATTTATTCATTATGTGCATGGAGGCCTTGGTTGCGAATATTAAAAAAGCTGAAAGAGAGAAACAGTTAACAAGAATGAAGGTTGCAAGGGTCTGTCTGTCGATATCCCATTTGCAGATGATAGCCTTTTTTTTGCAAGGCACGAAAAGAAGAATGTCAAACCATTCTTAATATTTTGAAAGAATATGATGCATTGTCTGATTAGCTGATAAACTTCTAAAAATCTATCCAATTTGGACACAAAATTGAAGAACCTATTCGACAAGAAATTCGGGACATATTAGGAATCCAGAATATAGGTGGGATGGGATCATACTTGGGAATACCAGATAGCTTGAGTGGATCAAAGACTCAAGTTTTTGGTTTTGTTCAGGACCGGTTAAATAACCGGGTAAATGGATGGACTTTTAAGTTTTTACTAGGGGGTAAGGAGGTGATTATAAAATCGGTGGCTACAGTGTTACCAAATCATGCTATGTCTTGTTTTAGAATTCCCAAAGCTGTCACAAATAAAGTGATGAGCGCAGTGACACGATTTTGGTGGAGTTCAAGGAGAAATACAAAAAGAATGCATTGGAAATCATGGGATAAATTATGTCACCAGAAAAAGGATGGAGTTTTAGGATTTAAAGACCTTACATATTTCAATACGGCGATGCTGGGAAAACAATGTTGGCGTTTGATTGAGAAGCAGCAAACATTGTTCTCTCGAGTTTTCAAAGGAGGGTATTTCAGGAATACATCACCTTTGGAACCGATTATATCATACTCACCGTCATATGGATGGCACTGTATTGTATCTGCTAGATCACTGGTTAGCAAAGGACTAATCAAAAGAATGAGATCATGATCATCCATTTCAGTATGGAATGATCCTTGGCTCCCAACCACTCACCCGAGACCGTCAAACAATAATCTACATATTAATTACCCTGATCTTACAGTGGACCCACAACACGAACGTGGAATATACAAATAATCCAGTCATTGATGGCTCCATAGGATGCACAGATTATCGAAAGTATACCATTGAGCAAGAACCAGATGGTGGATTGAGATGGTTGGCATTTTACCAAAAATGGGAAATACACGGTGAAATTTGGTGATCAAGTGAAACGGGTATATCCCGACTGAGAACAACAAGTGCTAGAGTATAACCCATGGTCAATCCACTGAAGGCTTATTCTTGGAAAATACAATGCCCGCCGAAAATGAAACTCTTTCTATGAGAAATCGTATCGGGATGTATAGCGGTAAAGAAAATTTTACAAGTGAGAGAGATTCAATGTGATACACAGTGTGCAAGATGCGAAGCAACCAAAGAATCAATTAACCATGTGTTTTTTGAATGTCCCCTGGCGGTCCAAGTTTTGGCCCTCTCCCAAATTTCGTTGAACCCAAACATTTTCCCTTCTCAATTGTTTTTTTGCAAATATGAATCATTTGTATTGGAGGATTTCCCCCAATATGGTAAATCATCAATTTCTATGGATTTATGATACATTTGGAAAGGACGAAACAACAAGGTGTTCATCAATGTAGATATGACTCTAGATGCACTCTTAAGTTGGCAGAAACTGAATCATTACTTTGGGTTGAGGCTCAAACATCTCTTAAACAAAGAGTCACACAATCTAGGGAATCATAAGTGACATGTTTACGTACTATTCTGGGAATATTGTGCTTTACAGATGGGTCATGGAAAAAACAAGATATTTTTCTGGACAAGGATGGTATAGTACACTTGAAGATTTGATGGACTGATGGGGCAAGAAACACGAGAGCCAGTCTCTCACCACTTCATTCAGAAACAAAAGCACTTAGATGGACAGTGGAATGTATGAGGAATTTACGACAATTTCACGTCACATTTGCAACAGATTGTTCTCAGTTGGTGAAGATGGTTTCAGAACTCGGAGAATGACCTGATTTCGCAAGCTACTTGGAAGATATAAAGATTCTCAAAGGAAATTTCAATCACTCAGAGTTCATTCATATATCTCGGACACATAATACAAGGACGGGCAGTCTTGCATGCAGTGCTAGGAATCAATTATCTTTTGTCGTTCACATGGATGCGGAATTACCAATATCATTTGCAGCGTTCTAGAAGTTTGTTTATGTTGATGACAAAAAATATTAGCAGTGCGACATCATGGATATTGTCAATAATAATTTATTTTTTATTTTATGATGTTCACCGTAGTAAGCAAACCATTGTAACACCAACAAATGCAAATGGTTGCACTGCGAAACAAGATTTTAACGTTTCAGCATTATGTTGGAAGAATCGTTTTGTGAAGTTTGAGAGAGGTTTAATGAGTATCACCAGAGCTGTGTCTGGTATATATTTAAAAAGAAATCTGCCTTAGACCCCAAAATATATGCCAAATGTTAAGAGCCCCCAATTACAATAAAGTCTGTTGTATCCTACCGGTTTTGTTGTTAAGTTTCCAAACTCATTCTCATTTACCTAGTCTCGAGTCTAACTTTTTAACTTATGTTTTTCGCTTTTTTTTTGAATGAAAGTTTTAATGGAAAGACAATCGATATTCTAGATCAAAAATAAATCACCAATGGAAAAAAAAAAGATTTGAACCCATAATCTAAAAGGAATCAGTTTACCTTTTTTTTATTTAAAAAAAACACTTCTGGGTAGATTTTCCTAGAAGAAAAACAGAAAGAACCTGAACAAGATTTAAGTAAGTTTCAATTGAATATATATTGTCTTCGATTATTCGATGACCGCATTGTTGTTCATTGTTTCGTTTTCTTTCAGTGTCACCATCCTTTTTTCTTATGCAGTAATGATATATCTTTCTTCTCTTTTGTGTTCGTAATAGATGGTATATAATTTATAGATAAATAGCCACGCATATCTCTTAAATATATTTTTTTCGAAGTTTTTGTCACAAAACCAAAATAGACTCTTTTTTTATTTTGAAAATTTTAATTTTTTTTTAATTTTTTTTAATTTTAAACTTCACCTCCAAAACCTCACCCATAACTCTACACTCAAAGTTTAGATTAGTTAACCCAATGGTATAAAATATATTTACAGCCCTTTAATAAAATCTATTTTGGTCATTTTTCTCCTTAACTGTTATTTTAGGGACAAAAACTTTTTTGGATCTATTTTGGTAATTATCTCTAAATAGCTTGTGATGAGCCTTTTATGTTTATATCATAAAAATAATTTTTAAAGAGAAAAACGATCAAAATAGACTTAATTAAAAGATATATATATATATATATACATTTATACTCATTGGATTAACTAATCTATACTTAGAGTTTCGAGTTCTGAGATGGAGTTTTAGAGATGAGGTTTGAAATTTAAAAAAAAAATACAAAATCTATTTCGATCATTTTAGAGCTATTTTTGTAACAAAAACTTAAAATGGCTATTTGAGAGATTTTCCCTAATTTATATTCTATGGCTTTTGTTTTCAAATTTTAATATTGTTTCAGTATAGACATTCAATTTACTGAAACTGTTAAGAGACAAAAAGAAACTCTTTCTAGAAAGAGTGTTGAAAAAGTTAATGGAAAAGAAATGGAGCATATGTTTGCTAAGACTACTTTAGACACAACAAAAAGAACCAAGCACCACGCTAGCTCTGAAGTGACTACTTCTAACAAAACTGTTGAGACTCCACCAGTTCGAGTCTATGTTCCTAAGGGCTCACTATCTGGTTCCACATAGACTGATGAATCCTATTAGCGCAGAGCAACTAGCTGGATTAAGGAAGATGGTGAAAAAACTTCCTAAAAAAATCTCATTTGAACATGCTTGGGAGATTCGACCATTACGGATATTCTTTGAAAATTGTAGGGAGACTCAAGAGGAAAATAAAGCACTCTTTTACTGAAGCACTAAAAACATCACTAAAGATATTGCCTAATGTTGATGACCATGGAATTTGTTTCCATGTTCCTCTGCAGGGGTTGAATTCAAGGAAACTCTTTGTAATTATGGATCTAGTGCGAATCTTGTTTCAACGACAATCATAAACGAGATGAGCATTGTTGATGTTGAGCCTTCTTAGATGGCTCTGACATTTACAAAATCTTCCACAACAGTCCATTATGGCACTATTCACAACCTTTCTTTCTAAGTAGGGGACTGTATTCTCCATATTGAATTTCATGTTGTTGTGATGATCAATGATGATGAAATGCCCTTGATCCATGGAAGACCATTTATGTCAACAATGAACACAATTATTTATATGCCTTATAAGAGAGTCTCCTTCACCAACATGAATAAGAAGGTTTTCTACAAGGTTGTCCCAACCAAATCTCCCATCCTACATGCCTCTTGCATCTCAATAATTAGTAGTGAAAAGCTGAAAATTGTTTCTAAGGAGGTGGGTGATTAGAGTTAGATCAAAGAAGTCCTGGATGAAGATCCACACACTGATACCAATAAACTCAAAGGTAATGCAAAGATGAAAGAAAAAGTTCAGAAGAAAAGGATCAAAGGTGATCTTACAATGGCTTTAATACCTTGAATGTGTAATGAGAAATTAATTGAGTATAAGGTAAAGTGAAAAGGTACCTCTAAACATTTCTCTAAAGCCAGATCTATTCTCACACATGAGCTAAAGGAGAAAAAGGAAGCTATTGTAAAAGAGTTGTTGAGTAGAGTTTTGAAACTGAATATGTCTGATTGTGGAGTTTTCTTTGGAATGAGCTCTCATGCTCAACCCGACTGAGCCCTTTCACAAAGTCAAGAAAGTGATTGTTGAAGTCAAAATCAGTGATGGAAAAATTAATGGCTAAAATCTTCCGAGGAATATGCCGTAGGTAAGTATGAGCTGGAAATGTCGAAAAAACTTCACCGCATAAGCCAAGCCTATGTAAATAAGGATACAAGAAAAAAAATTCAGTAAATTTTATCCTGGGAAAGAAATGAAAGAGTTTCTATCCAAACATGAAAAAACCGGAAAAAGTTCTTGAAGAAGGTTTTTGCGATAAATGACAAGTTTTACGAAACAATTTTCCGCAGAAAAAAAAATTTGGATTTTTTCTACGGAAAAACCTTATATGAAAATGTATAGGATAATCTTCCGCAAGAAAACTTCCAGGAGATCTACACGGAAAAAATTACGTAAAATAAATCAAGTAGTTTTGAAAGTCCACGAAGCAATCAACAGAGATAATGAGAACGAAAGAAAGGGGCTAACACTCTCCCATCAGTCCATGAGCTCAAATCAGCCACATACCCTTTCTCTCGTCACTCCATGAGCTCAAATCACCCACATATCCTCTTCTTATCAGTCCACGAGCTCAAATAACAAAAATAGCCTCTCTCTCATCACTCATGAGCTCAAATCACCCACATAGCCTCTCTACCATTACTCCATGAGCCCAAATCGCTCACATAGCCTCACAAGCTTTTCAAATCTCCCACAGAGCTCACATGAGTTCTCAAATCGCCCACATAGCTCCCATCAGTCCTCATATCGCCCACATAGCTCACACGAGTTCTCAAATTGCTCACATGAGTCCTCAAATCGTCCACATAGCTCCCATGAGTTCTAAAATCGCCCATATAGCTCCCATGAGTCCTCAAATCACCCACATAGCTCTCATGAGTCCTCAAATCTCATACATAGATCACATCTCAAATCGCCCACATAGATGATATTAGTTTTCAAATCGCCCACATAGGCTCTCATCATGTTATCCTTTGATTCTCGATCAAAATGTCTTTCGTTTCTTCCCAATCGGAGTTTTCGTTGAGATTTAACGAAGAAACCAGGTAACACATATTTCCCATAGAAGTTCAATTCAAACATCAAAATGAGATATGTTAACTTAACACCATCGTATCCTCAATTAATGAATCGATTTGGTTCAGTTTGTCAGAACAATGACATAGAAAATGAACACCGGACAAATAGACAATTTCTCCAAGAATAATCGTAAAAACACATAAATCGTAAAACAGTCCGAAACACCCTAAAACACGACAAAATCCCACTTATGATTCAAACAAGAATAGGCCCACAACACAATGAAGGTTTATACGATTTGGGTAAAGATAAATGGAAAAGAGGATAAATTCAGAGAAGATAGGGATAACTTCCGCAAAGGGATAAACTCGAATCGGGGAAAGAAAGGGAATGGCGACATTGGAGACATATATAAGGAGAGCCAAGGAAGAGAGCACAAAATATGATTTTGGAGGCACTTAGAAGTCTCTGCACTTAGGAACCTTTGGCATTATTTTTGACATGCTTAGCTTTCTATTTTTTACTAGACAAACTCGCAAAGGAAGTTTGACCTCTTTTTCAAATCTCTGTAAATTGAAGTATGTTTGGCTTGATCCTCAAAAAGGGTACGTATGCAGCCTTCCATAAGGTCCAATACGAAATCAATCAAAACTTTTTCAGTATCTTTCGTCTTTTGTTATCGAGCTGCGAGTCAACTAGGCTTAAGGTTTTAGGTGGCTAAAACTAGAAAATTCGCTGGCAGATCTTGCAGCTGAAGCTTTTACAATCCGTGTAATGATCGCAAGACTTTTACGCGGATTCGAAATAGAGATCTAACTTTTCTTAATTCTTTTTATTTTTTTTTCTATAATTTCCGCGTTTATTTGATCAGTTGTCATTGGCCTTACATAAGAGAATCAGATCCTCAAGAAAAACCGAGAATCTTTTTTTTTCTCCGCTAATAAATTTGACCATGTGAATTTTGATTTCCACAGTTTGGCGCTAGAATGAGGGGGGGGGATTACTCTTATTCACACGGCTGCAAAACGCTTGATCGAATAAATATTTGGAAGTATGGGAGATAAAATTGCACCTCTAGATGATACTGTCAACGATGAGAAAAACACTGGAGAAATCTCAAAGCGTAAGGGTACGACCAAAAGGTGTTTTCCGATTTTTTTTTTGAAAAAATAAAAATTGCTCTCCTCGAAACCGCGGAAAATGGAAGCACATCAAATCTGGTACACAACTCACCACTGTTCTTTTTTCAAATAACTTTTGTAAGAGTCTTCGGAGAAATAAAACTTGCTTCCACTTCCAGAAGTCATGGAGAAACTCTAGATTACTCGCCTAAACAAAAGCACAACAAATCGGGTTGCCAATCTCGCATTGTTGTACTTCTTCCGAATAACTTTCGGAGAAACGAGTTGATTTCTATAGAATCACTCGAAACCTAAAACGGCTGATGAAGTCTAAACAAATGAAAACGGAGATCATATCCCTCACTGCTCAAACGTCTTAGGAAACATAAGATTTCAAAAAATTCAAGTGTCGCTTCTGTAGCAACATATTCAGCGAATTATCGATATTTGTTTACTAAAGTTACTTCGGAAAAACTACTAAAAACTCTCTTGGATCAATCCTACGGAAAAGAGAAAATTTTCGATTAAGTTTGGTCGCGATAATTAAGCTCATCGCAGCTAGAGTTTTTGATACTAAGAAACTAAATTTGCCGAACAGCCACAAACCGTGAGTTTTTCAAAAAAAAAACAGCTCTTGTACAACCAATCTCGAAAACATTTTTGTGGAATAACTTTCGTAAATTTAACTCGATAACGTTTTGCGGAATAAGTTTTGTAAAATTAAACTCGGCCATATTTTACGAAACGTCATTCGTAAAGTTAAGCAATATACTATTTTACGATACAGCCTTCGTAGAGTACATTTGACAACATTTGCGAGATGATTCTCGTAAATAAAACTCGAAAAATAATTCAACAACCTTCAGGAAGTCAAACAAGATAATATGAAATGATCCATGGAAAACGAACATAATATGGGCTAGGACAGGACTAGTTCGCTCACAACTTTGAAAAACTGAGCACTTCACACGAATGAAATCGTGTACATTGCTTCTTTTTCCTCATCGCCCACTTCACTCTTCCCCGAGTCGTCATCTGCTTCTCCTCACTTTGTTTCAATGATTTCGTAAAGTTCCCTTGATAAGAAAGACGCAATCCAGTTTTATGGAATTCTGCCATGTTAAGTCAAAGACATCTACTCATTAACATTTGATAGAATTTAAGCAATATACGAAGCACACTTAGTCATTTAGGTAAAACCAGTGGCACGAACAAAAAAGAACATAAACTTAGATGTTGTATTCTCTTCCTCACTTCGATATTCTCATCAGAGTTGCGTTAAAAACCAAATCATACGAAAATCAGAATCAAACTTTGCGAAGATCTTTGATATTGAGTTGAAAGTGGCTATTCCTAAACGCCAAATAAAATTTCGGTAAATACATTATCATAATCGAATTTTTTTTGATGAAATACAAACTCGTTCTCGTAAAACGAACACTACAAAAATTGAAACTCAGATCAGAAGACACTAGGAGAAGAAGAATGAAGAAGAGGAAAACCTGAATCTCCGATAAGACTAAGGTATGTTTGGCTTAGATAATTACACTAGATTTGGAAATTTTCGTAGGAAAGTAATAATAAATAAAAACGTTTTGGAAACTGCCGTAAACTTTAGGGAACTTAGAATCTAGGTGGATTGTCTAGCAGACTAAGTCTTAAGCAATTTTTCCGATCTCGTTCTATTGTTCCTTAATTGTTCAGAAAACGTGCAAACCGATCTAGTCTTTCGTAAAACCGATAAACGATCGCCAACGCATTCAATCATATTTATCTCACTTCCTAAAAAAGGAAAAAACTAAAGACAAAAAAGTCTTCTTAAAACTGACTTGTTCCTAGCACTTTTCTTAAAACCCAACCATTTCAAGTCGCCAACCTGAAAACAACCGAGGATCACAATCCCTACGTCATTTACAAATAGACCCATATTGTTGATCATCTCAATTCTCGAAAGAAAAACGTATACAACCCTTCAAAAGATTGGTTCAACCATTTGCTTTCGTGAAAAACGAGGGATTATGTACGCATAGTATACTCGTATACTCCCATACTTCAAAAAGTTTTTGTCTTAGCATAAAGAAAATGTTTTTGACAAGCAAACTCTTAAGACATTAGGCAATGAAATGACCCATCGAAATCTTCCAAAAGGTAAACGACAATATAGGATTCTTCCAAACGCTAGCAACATAGCCAAACCGTCACAAACATAGTCTCGACGACTCTACAACATCTCTTATTGTAATCATGCGCTTAGAAAACTAGTGCTCACATGATACGTGCTCAAATTAACTTAAAGCTACTGAATACTCTCTCAAGCAAGAGGTTCAGCTGTAGTACTTTGAATCGAATCCACAAAGAACGAGGGAACACAATAGATTTGTAATCAACTTAGTAATGCTAGACAAATAAATAAACTTTAAGAACTAGTAAATCAGGAATGAATTGGTTGTAAACAATTGGAAAATAGCTAGATCTATGATTTTCTGGTAGTGAATTATAATGGATGGAAGTAATTTCCAAAATGTGTGATCATTTCTTTCTGAATTAGAATAATAGGATCATCGGTATCCCTCATTTCCAAAATGTGTGATCATTTCTTCCTTAATTAGAATAATAGGCTCATAAGTAATTTACCCTACCCCTCTGCATCTTTCATGAAATCATCTCAATCTTTTATATATAGATGCTGAAGACAGAGTGAGAAGGGAATCAGAACCACACAGACTTTTATCTTCCAAACTTGCAAGAGGAATCCGTTCCAATGTATACCAAACTCCAAAGCAAGCAAATAAGTCACTATTAGGTTGAAGGTTAGCTTTGGTTCCTTCAAACTTTCTAAGAAAGTGTGATATAGTGGCATAATTATCCACTTTGGTATCTCTAATTATCTCTGCAATCAACAAACCTAGAATGGTGCTATAGAATGGTTAGATAATAGGTAAAAAATTAAAATGATCATAATCATTTTCTTGACTCAATAAAACTCAATAAAACGCATAAGAAAAAAAAGTCAAATAGAAAGCAATATCAGTAAATTCCCCCAGACTTAAATAACATTGTCCCTAGTGTTATCTCGTCTCGGTTATGGGGAGAAATTAAATCATGAGTAAATATTGTAAGGAATAACTCGATACCAAACTCTGTAATGAGTGTTGACCGATGGTATGTCTTCGTCGTCGACCGATGGTGGTGTGATGGCGTCGACTGATAGTGGATCTCGAACTTCCTTCTATCTATCTTTTTTTTTGATATGCAATAAATAAATAAGATCCAAAATTAGTAATAAATAAATAAAAATGAAAATGAAACTTACTAAATAGTGGGTTGTCTCTCACTCAGCGCTTGGTTATAGTCTTTAACTTGACGTTTAGCACTTTTTGGACTAAGATGGTGTAGAGTATCAGTTATTGGAAAACAAATGTCCACATCTTATTTGCTCATCTGGAACAAGGTACCAACGAAGCTTCTTATGACTTCTTCACCTCTGGTTCTTTGGCTATCCATGTTTTCTTTGGTGATCTTAATTTGACTCATCTTCTCATGAAGGTTGTCAATACATTTGTGTAACTAGCCAATCATGTTATCTGTAGGTATGGATATGTCATCCAATCTCCTGGAGATATCTTCCCTCATCATATTTTGAGATGCATATACTCTATCAAGTTTATTTCTAGCGGCTTCTCAGTTACCACCCTATGTCTAAATGGTAATGAAGCATTGATCGAGGGTCGAGCACGTCCGTTGATCGATGGTGCTTCGTCTGCTTCATTCGCGTGCTGTCTGTGAAACATTTGATAAGTAGAGTCCATCTTTTGCTTCATCTCTTCCATGCATGTGGTTAACCAACTAATATTACTGTTGAATGGGTAATATATATCATCAATCCTCTTGTAGTAGACATCCATCAACATCTCTTGTGCTCTGTAAAGTCTTTGTACCATGTCATCTACTTTTTCTCTGCTGTAGTAGTCAATTGATTGCCTGGTCTCCTCAATATTCTCTGCATACTCTGGCAAACAAATAAGAGTGTACCCAATGATGGCTGCTCTCTGAAGAATATCTCTGATATCTTCCTTTGACACGTTGATGATTATGCCATCTATGGCTCGTGCATTGCCATATTTGTCTTTGTAGACGCCATACTCATCTTTTTCTTCCCCATAATCAAAGTTCTATGGATCAAACATTTCAGGTCTTGATCTGTAACCGGTGAAGTCCTCTGTAGGGTGAGTGTCGATCAATGGCGGTAGTATTGCGTCGATCGATGCTTTGTTGTTATCTGCATGCTTGTCATGTTGATGTTGTCTGAAGAAATTCCCTGATCCATTGGCCATTGCGAGTATGTCTACTACATCTTCCTTAGATATAGTGAGAATTCGTCCATCCATTGCTCTTTCATATCCTTCTAGATCACTCATAATTCCAAATTCATTTGGTCTGAGATAACCATAATCTTGATCGTATTCTGCCAGACTGGCGTTGATCGATGGCATTGGGCCACCGTTGATCGATGTCAGGATATAGGTTTCATTGGATTCTCTCAAATTTACATCTTCCTCTAGTGCAAGAGCACAGTGCTCGATAACCTCTTCTTCAAGATAAGAAGCGTCGTAATCTAGGTTAGGCTTATCATGTTCAAGGTCGGGGTTGTCGTGATCTATGTCAAAGGGTGGGCGTCGATCGATTATTGGATGTCATCGTCGATCGATTGTGTGGGTTGGGTGTCGATCGATGCTCCATCATCTGACTGATTCTCTTGCTCGAAATCGCAGAAACACGTGGCCATAAGTCTTGGTTCATGAACCAAATCAATGAAAGCAGTTTTGGTTCTAGTTTGAACAAGTTCATAGTAATGATTTTTATCAATAAGGGATAGATACAACCTGCCTGTCTTCATGTCGCATACTGCTCCTACCGTAGCCATGAAAGCTCTTCCAAGTAGCATGGATGAATTCTGCTCCACTTGGACGTCCAAGACATGAAAGTCTACAGGAATTAGGGCATCACTGATTTGCACTTGGAGGTCTTTGACTATGCCTCTTGAATTTACCTTATGAGTAATCCACAAAATCAAATGAAGGCTCCACCTTTAAGCTGAGCACCTCTGCCATGGTTCTTTGCATAATGCTTACTGAAGAACCGGTGTCGCATAGTGCATGAGGGTAGTCATGTCCCTTGATGTTGCAGGGAACCACAAAATTTCCAGGGTCGCTTCTCTTCTTCAACTTAACCCTCTGCTTATCTTCTCCTTGATTTCTCTGAAGAACATCCACAATCTGCGAGTGTAATAAGCTTCATCGAATGGGATTTTAAAGGGATTCTAAGGACTCTCTTGCCAAAGCTACCCATCTTTTTCTCATTAGCTTCCTTTCTAAGATGCTTAAGGACCTTCTTCTTTCTTCTAGTATATCTATCCATAGCTTTCTCAATTACCGTAGGGACTAAATTATCTGGCTGTCTGTGTTTGGGTAGGGTGGGAGTATATATAAGGCTCATGTCTACGCTTGGCAACCGACATCATTCTGTTTCGATGGGCCGTCGACTGATGGTAGGGTTTTGCTGTCGATCGATGTCCATCTCTTCGTACACAGATTATTCAAGTACCTTCAATCGATGGTTAGCTTCAGCGTCCAACGATGGTCGTTCGAACAAGAAAGGGGATTCTCACGAATTTCTCATCATGATGTTCTAATCTCTTCCACAATTTGCCAAAAATTATCATCAATGATGGCACTGACGAGATGCTTTTGTCCAGCCTTATTCTTTTCCTTGATCAAAGCTTCTTGTCTCCTTACAGCCTAACTGGTATGAACAACTTGATTCTCTAGCTTCTTCACATGGGTGTTGAGAGCTTCAAATTTAGTGTTGAGGTTGGCATAGACTACATCAATTTTTCCATTGAAATCCAATGTCATCTTCTGATGTCCTTCTAGAACTTTGTCAATCATTGGTTCAATCTTGTTCTCCTGGTTATCTGATGGGGTGTTCTAATAGTAAGAGGCTCCATGGGTTATGTTGTTGTTGTAGGGTATATGTTGTTGTGATCCTTGGTTGTAGTTACTCCTCTGACCATTTCCATAGAAGTTTCTTTTACTCTAGTTCCCATATCTTTGGAATCTATTTCCAACAAAGTTCACATCCTCTTCTTCTTTTTCATTGTGAGATCCTATAGCTTCTACACCTTCTGCAAAGCTAACTTGCTTCTTTAGAAAACCTCTGAACACTGTCCCTCTTCGCTTTTACTTGGTCAGCATAGGGGCCTATTTTCTCCTCTCATGATAAATGTTCTTGGTCAAGTTGCTAGCTGCAAAATTCTCTATCAATATAGTAGCCTCTTCTGGACACCTAGTGCGTAAGTTTCCTCACTGGTTGTGTCTAAATCCATTTATACCTCTGAAGAAAGTGCTGAGAAGTTTCATTTCATTGAAATCATGGTGTAGGCAATCTCTTTGGTAGAATTTGTATATGATCTAGGAGTTTCTGAAAGACTTTGTAGGCTCCTGTGTGAATGTGCCAATTCTGCTCCTCAAATCCTCAGTTCTTGCATCATCAAAGAAATTACGCAGGAAGGAATTTTTATGTCTATCCAGGATATAAGAGATTCTGGTGGTAGCTGCTTAAGCCAATATGAAGCATCTCCAAGAAGCAAATATATGAAGATCTTGAATATAAGATAGTCCTCAGAGACTCTATTAGCCTTGATAGCATACACAATATCCTCAAATTTCTCCATATGATCCATATGATGCTCATGAGAATGTCCATAAAATGGTGTATGTGACACTAGTGTGAAATAGGCTGGCTTCAGCTCAGAATCGTCCTCTAGAAAGATGGAGGACGAATAGCAGATCTGTTGGCATATAATTGATTTGGACGATTGTAGTCAGCCAACGTTCTGGGTTGAGGAGCCTGGAATTCAGCTACATCAGTTTCTTCTTGTTCAGGGAGTACAGTCCCCTGATCATTGATTAATCTGAACCTGTTGCATTACGAAGATGACCTTCCAGGTCATACATGTCTTCTCTCTCATTCCTAATCATGATCAGCATAGCAATATCTCTCCTTGGGAATTTCCGTCGACTGATGTCTCGGTGTTGGTGTCGACCGATGCTGGCAAATGAGTGTCGGTCGACGAAGAAGTGTTGTCGTCGATCGATGCTAGTCGCCCCTCTTTGCCGATGCTACGTTCGATGGCTATTGGGTCTGAGAAAATTAAGTTTTTTTCCTAGTTGCTTCTAGTACTGCTGAGAATGCACCCGAAAGATAAAAGAAAGATTTTTGTAAGTAAACTAGAAAGAAAACCTAGACAAAAATTGCAAAAAAATCTAATGGCGATCTTTGCTCCCTGGCTACGACGCCAAATTTGATATGTGCTAAAATTACCCTGAAGCTATTGATTACTCTCTCCAATAAGAGGTTCAGTTGTATTACTTAGAGATCGAATCTACAGAGAGCAAGGGCACACAATAGACTTAATAATTAACTTAGTTATGCTAGGCAATTAAATAAACTTTAAGAACTAGTAAATCAGAAATGAGTTGGTTGTAAGAAATTAAGGAAAATAGCTAGATCTAGGGTTTTCAGGTAATGATAATGGATAGAAGCCAAGTGGTTTTTAATGATTGAACACAAATTTCATAAGAAAAAAGTATACTTTATATCTATCTATAGCTAAGCTTAGAGTCTACAACTTTTGAATGCATATTTGGAATGACCGTCGGTCGATGGTATGCAAACGACATTGATCGATGGATTTCTTAGTCAAGCATTAAACGATTAGATTTGATAAGTTCGCTTATAATTACTAGACTAATCTCTCGATTATCCCTAGCAACTTATGCCCAACAAGATTTGTTCAGGTAATGATCCTACTTATGCAGTATCAATTATCCTAATATCAAAGTTCTAGTTAGCTACTCAACAACACAATCAATAAGCACAATTCAGATGATAGATCTAATGATCACCCTAACAATTATATTGTTTGGTTAATCCGTAAAAACAATCAATAAAACCAAATTCTAACAAGAGATCTACTCAGATATAGCTAAGTAGAACATAATTATGAACATAAAATAATGCATATTATAAGAATATGGATAGAAAACTAGAGTTCCAATACAAAGTTTGAAAAGAAGTCATGATCTTCTCCCCAAAAATACTTATGAAAAATCTAAACTTGTAAAAGAGCCCCCTTTGCATAAAACACCAGAAAAGATAATATAAACTAGGTAAAACTCGTACAGGGCTTCAAGTTGGGTATTCAGTGAGTTGAACTTCTGCGTGTTGACCATCGATCGACGCCTTGCTCTGTCTTGACTCGTACTATGCTGATTTTGACCAGCTACGGAGTTCCTCTCTCTCTGAGTTCCTCTCTCTCTGAGTTCCTGAAAGCCCCATAATATCTATAATGATCAAAATGCACTTAGACATGAAAAGACTCTAAAACACATCCTAGACACACCTAACAGACACCAAATAGGGCCTATTATATGGTCCAAAAGTTGTAAGTATTAGGACCTATCACAACATCAGACTGAAACTCGACGGTTAGCTAAATACATGGGGACCTTTTCAACTTAACAAGACAAATATCAGCGAGCACAAGTAGCAGCGAGCACAACAAAGGAACGCTTTCTCCCCGCGCGTTGACTAGATCTACCGCTGGTTGAACGATTTGTTCCGCTCAAGAAACAATTATGTCGTGAGAATTCCTCTCAAAAATCTACGAAAAACATTTCACGACTAGATCATAACGAAATAACCTTCGGTAAAACTCCATGAGTGACTCCAAACAACTTTCACCAAAGATCGAAATCAAAGCGGAAACGTCTGTCGTAAAATTTATGGATGCACCACTACTTTGACATTTCCAAACAAATCACCGATTCACTATCTTCATAAAACCGGTTACCCACTACTTTCGTATAACTAAAATATTTTCTACGAAACAATTTACATGATAACAAGATTGTATCATGTAAAACGACTTTGCATTACAAAAACGCGAATTAGTAGAACCTAACCCTCGCTCGCAGATATCACAAGTAATCTTCAAGAAATACGCTCCATTACTTCTATAAGAAGCCCTACTTGTAAAACATACAAGAAACGTCCACTCTATAGTCAGATCGAATTATATGAAGCAACTTAAAAAAATATACATAACAATTTTTATGAAGAATTGTTTTAGACAATTGTCGTATAGCTACAAACAAAGTTGTATGATTTGTCTTTCAATGACAAATTTAAACTTTATCTTTCGTCACCACTTTGTGGAAATCGTTAGATTTTCGCAATACGATCTGACAGATCTCTTCTTTTAGCCTTACGGCTCGCTGGCTTCTTCCCCTCACTTACATCCGAGCAGGCCATTGTCTTACAAGAAACTCCTAATGGAGTCAGTATCAAGCCTCTTAGGCTTCGTCTTCCATAGACAAAAATGAAAACAATTTTCATGCGAAATCCTTTTATTACCGCTTTCTTAAGTGAAACAAGGTTATACAAAAAACAATTTTCATACGACTAAAGGAAGCATTATACGAAACACTGATCATATGGTTAAAACCCGAAGTGGAAAATCGGTTTCTACCACATCGGCCACCTTAACGCTGAAAAACTCTGGCATACTTGGCCTGTCACTCTCGACAACGGCTCTTTGCCCCTCGGTCAATTATCCCTTCTCGTAAAAGCCCAACCAAAATTTGGCATCCCCTTTAAGGAAAATTCTAAACTAGCATGACCTTAGTGCTAAAACGAACTTTGCATGGCTTAATCCTTGACCTACAACTTCCCCGGCTATACGGCTGAACACATCCTTCACGCCAATCCAAAATATTTGAGCAACCAACACTCCACCCAATGACTCAATTACAAAACATCAATTTGCGATTCTTCTAACAAACGTCGAGTAATTGCCACGCAAATAATTATCGTATAACCCAAAAAAAAATCATACGATAAATTCTTCATAACAAGACTCAGTCCTAACAACCAAACGGTTAACGGAAAATATGAACTTATCTTCAATCGACTGAGTTCTATACGCTCCACAACTCACATTAAGCATGCGATGTTTTACTCATAAAACGCGGCATATGAGGAAACACTCGTAATAAAGCCCCTAGAGCTATAAGAAACATCCTCTCTAAAATTACACGAAATAAATCTCGGAAGACTAACTCTTCACAAAGCGAAATGAAGGAAAATGTTTCTTTCCAGGGAAAAATTTATGCAACTCCTTGCTCCTACTTCCTCGATCGCAAATCGAACAATTAATATCAAACAAGAACAACAGCTTTGGATGTGAAACATTTGCAAACAAACCAAAATGCTTCCGTGCCACAAGGTTAAAGGAAAACCCTTGCGCCACCGCAAAAATATCTCTAAGCCCGCAAGCACTTTGATCAGAAAAGCGGCATATGAAAAAAAAATTTCTATACGAAAGACACTTTTAATTAATTCGTTATACAAACAAACTTCAGCTGCGAAAACATCTGCACACATACCGAAGTATTTCCTGGTCACAATGTCAACGAGAACTTCATGCCAAACGCGAAAAACTTCTCTAACACATTCTAATAACGTAAAATTTTACTCGAAAGATAAATTCAGTCTTTAGTGCTGCGAGACGTTGCACATACTCAAATACCATATTTCGACGTAAAATATCTTCCTAGAGGAATGTTTCGTCTCAGAAACTCAAGTAGTCATATGGACTACCATCTTCTCAAACACACATCCTTCTCAAAGGCCCAAACTCAAACGGTAACACTTACCATTTCATTTGTTGCTGATCACAACAAACAAACTCTAACGTCCTAAACATACTTAGCCATCTCGCACAATAGAGATAGCCTCTCATGCATCTGACACTGGGATATTAGCACGCTATAAAAGAAATCCAAAAATTTTGGTCATTATTTCTAGACGACTTAGAAATTGTCTCTGGAGAGATACTCAGTTCCCGATTGATGCAATTCACATAAGCCAGGAACTTTTCAAAAACTTAAATATTGAGATAGAATTATGTCGAAACCGCAATGGGTGATTTAAGCCAAAACAGTCATCGCAAATCCTAAACTGATAGAAAGCCTAGGTCTTGCCCTAAACCCAACACACTGGTCTTACACATCTCACAGCATAGTAGCAACAAACCGATACAAGATTCCGAAACATGACCCTTCGCTTATATTTGTACATTTTATGAGAATCCGAGAACTAAAAGCCTTTGAGTATTCTCATCTTACACAACGACAAGTATAACGATCTACTGAGCGTCAGAAACGAGATGACAACTCACACTCTTTCTTCCATCTCCGCGTATGGCTGCTCTATACATTTTTAAAAGGAGATAAACTATGATTTTATAAATCCAAAACAAACAGCCTACAAGGCTAGTCTTTAGGCCATCAAAGGTCCAATATAAAATGTTATCGACATCAACATGCTCTAAAATCCCCATATGATATTTAACAAGAACGTAAATATCTCATTGGAAAACAAGGTCGTAAGAACTTTATCTCTAGAACGAACTACGAAAGGCTTGATCCCTTCAAAAGGATACGTAGGCAGCCTTCATAAGGCGTAGCCCCAGCCTCATCATATCCCATTATTTTGAGGAAAGATAAGTGATCCAACAACTTCAACCTTCGGGAAGCTGGTTTTCATCAACGAACCTTTTAGCCATTGATTCCACCTAACACACCTATCACTACCTCCCAAAAAGTACACGTAAAATCTTACGAGCTGGGGGGCTAACTCTTGGGGTCAAAATTGGTCATAGTATAATCAACGGCTAAAATATTTTGAGGAATATGCCTTAGGTAAATATGAGCTAAAAATGTCAAAGAAACTACACCGCATAAGCCGAGCCTATTTAAATATGGATACAAGAACAAAATTCAGTGTATTTCATCCCGAGAAATAAATGAAATATTTTCTATCCAAACATGTAAAGACCAAAAAAAAACGTTCGTGCGCAAAGTTTTTGCGATAAATGACAAGTTTTACGAAAAAATCTTCCGCGAAAAACAAAATTTGTAAAGTTTCCGTGGAAAATCCTTATATGAAAATCTATAAGATAATATTTAGCAAGAAAACTTTAGGGAGGTCTACAAGAAAAAACTTACGTAAAACAAACCAAGTTGTTTTAAAAGTTCACGAAGCAATCAACGAAGATAATGAGAACGGATGAAAGGGGCCAACACTCTCTCATCACTCCATGAGCTCAACTCACCCACATAGCCTCTCTCACATCACTCCATGAGATCAAACCGCTCCATGGCCTCTCTCTCTCTCTCTCTCGTCATTCCATGAGCTCAAATCGCCCACGTAGCCTCTCTCTCTCATCACTCCATGAGCTCAAATCGCCATATCCTCTCTCTCATCACTCAATGAGCTCAAATCGCCCACAAAGCCTCACAAGCTTCCAAAAATCGCCCACACAGTTCACATGAGTTCTCAAATAACCCACATAGCTAAGATAAGTTCTCAATTCTCCCGCATAGCTCCTATGAGTCCTAAAATCGCCCACATAGCTACCATGAGTCCTAAAATTGTCCACATGTCTCCCATGAGTCCTCAAATTGCCCACATAACTCACATAGGTTCTCAAATCAGCCACATAGTTCACATGAGTTCTCAAATCGCCCACATAGTTCACATGAGTTCTCAAATCGCCCACATAGCTCCCATGAGTCCTCAAACTGCCCACATATCTCCCATGAGTCCTCTAATCGTCCACATAGTTTCCATGAGTCCTCAAATTGCTCACATAGCTTCCATGAGTCCCCAAATCGCCACATAGCTCACATATTTTCTCAAATCGCCCACATAGATCCCATGAGTCCTAAAATCGCCCCTATAGCTCCCATGAATCCTCAAATCGCCCACATAGCTCACATGATTTCTCAAATCACCCACATAGCTCACATGAGTTCTCAAATCGCCCACATAGCTCCAATGAGTCCTCAAATCGTCCACACTGCTCCCAGTAGTCCTAAAATCGCCCTCATAGGATCTCATCATGTTCTCCTTTGATTCATTATCGAAATGTCTTTCGTTTCGTCCCAATCAGAGTTTTCGTTGAGATTTTATGAAGAAAACAAGTAACACATGTTTTCTCGTAAAAGTTCAAGTAAAACATCAAAATGATATAGGTTAACTTAACACCATGATATCCTCGACTTAATGAGTTGATTTGGTTCAGTTAGTAAAACCAACGACATAGAAAATGGACATCAGACAAATCGACGATTTCTCCAAGAATAATCGTAAAAAACATAAGTTGTAAAACTGTTTGAAACGGCCTAAAATACGACAAAACCAACTTATGGTTCAAAACAAGAGAAGGCCCATAGTAAAATAATGGTTTATACAATTTGGGTAAAGATAAATGGAAGAGAGGATAAATGCATGACCTCCAAGATAAACATGGAGGTAGAGAAGATAAGAAAAACTTCCGCAAAGGGATAAACTCGAATCGTGGGCAGAAAGAGAAAGATTGCCGACCTTGGATGCATATATAAGGAGAGCCAAGGCGAGGAGCACAAAAAAAATTTTGGAGGTACTTAGAACTTTCTGCACTTAGGAACCTTAGGCTTATTTTCGACACACTTAGTTTTCTATGTCTTACTAGACAAAATCGCAAAGGCAGTTCAATCTCTTGTTCAACTCTCTGTAAATTGAACTATGTTCGGTCTGATCTTGAAAAGGAGTACGGAGGCAGCCTTTCATAATTTCCAGTCCGAAATCAATCAAAATCTTTTTCGTATCATTTTCATCTTTTGTTATCGAGCTGCAACTCAACTAAGTTTAAGGTTTTAGGTGGCTAGAACTAGAAACTCGCTGTCTTAAAGATCGTAACGCTCTTAAGCAGATAATAAATAAAGATCTATCTTTTCTTAATTCGTTTTATTGTTTTCTGTATTTTTCCGCATTTATATGATCACTTGTTGTTGGCCTTTTAGAAGAGAATCTGGATCCTCAAAAAATCGAGAATCTCTACTTTTCTCCACTAACAAATCTGACAGTGCAAATTTCGGTTCTCACAATGACTTAAACCAATGGCTTGGTGGTAGGGAACCCACTGGTGAGTATAAATATCATTAGAATTTGCTTTTTGCTTATTTTCGGTTTTAGTTTTTATAGTTTCAGGTCAAAAATCAGGAAAACCTGAGATACTTAAAAAAATCTGAGTTGCAGAAATGGAGCACCCTGCCCTATAAATGGAGCGGCCACTCAAGGCGAAGATCTAACGATGGAGCGTCCAAAACTTTTTGGAGCACCTGCTCCACTCAGGTAAGTATTTTTACCAAACAATATCTTGTTTACTCCATCCCCATGATTTATTTTTACATCAGGGATGGTGTGAAGTAAGTTTGTGGCAGGGTCTTTGTCGTTTACTAACTTGCTTATTTCTTTTGTTTTTCTTTTTGAGATAGGTTGAGTCTTTTGTTAGTGGGAGTTGGTTTTATATAGAGTTTGTTGACTTTGTTTGAGGACAAACAAGGATTTAAGTCTGGAGGAATTGATATCTTTTATTTTTCACACATTATATATAGATTTTCAAAATTGTTTTCAAGTCTTTATTGAGTCCTTTTAGTCATTTAGAGTCATTACATGTCCGTAGTAGGTTGTGGAACATTTGGAGGAAAGCATGCAGAAAAGAATGTCAATTGGAGATTTCAGACGGAGTAGCCGTTCCTCAGCTTGAGATTTTTTAAGGAAATTTTCAATATTTCAGGATTTGCCTAGGGATCCCCTTTTCCCTCATGAAGTCGTCATAAACCTACAATCTATTTTATATTATTATATTCAGAACAAACTACTTTGGACATAGATTTTTAGAGAGAGACTAGCGATTTATAATATTGAGGGGAGAAGGATTTCTAACCGTATTTCCTTACTCCTGTCATTTATCATCATGTTTTCTCCATCTATTATCTCCATCTATTATCTCTGTATTGTTTGTGACTATGGATGAGTAGTCGATTGCTAGGTTTAGGGTGTTAGGGATTATGGATCATTGAGCTAGACACAATAGGATTGTTATTCTTTTATATCTCTATATATTGCTAAAATTACTATTTGTGTTAAACTTCCATTTAGCATCTGAATCTAGGTTAAACCTATCCATCAAAACTGTTTTAGGTTTCTAAATAGACATAGATAGACGATTTGTCTTTAGCCAAAGAAAGTTGATGTTAGTACAAATCATGAACCCATTGAATCAAATTTTAAAGTTTTTCATCGTTCTTTGATTCAAATGAACGTTTAGATATTAGGATTGCTTGATAAAGGGTTAGACTCCACAACAGTGGTTTTATCTAATCTTGTTGTTCAAATTCGAGATTGGCTCATATTGTTTTCTTTGAATAGTTGTGTGGCTCATGGTCCTACGTCTCCTTATGAATCGCCCTGAGTCTATCACTTTTATAATGTGAATGCAATCCAACTCTTTTTACTGATTTATATGATTTTCATATTTGAACTTCAAAAGAATTGTCTTAGGTTAATATCGAACTCATAAAAACAAAGTGTAGAAAGAAATCTGACATATAACAAACCATACTCTATGGTTTCATTCAAGTACTCGAGTTGTGATATTTCTTGTCATGTATAAGGCACACACTTCACACTCGCATTCCATAGGAGTCCTCATTGGCGAACAATATCACAATATAACCCATTAATAACTTTATCATTATAAAGAGAATATGTCTAATATATTGTTTTACTTGCATATGTGATTCAAATTTAAGAATCACATCAACCTCCACCATTTCTTTCATTGCAAAACTTGATGACAATAATGCTTTTATAAGCTCTACTTGTCTTTTGCCAATGCCAAATATCAATATGTCATCAACATATAAGCAAATGATTGTTCCATTTCTAGACTCATAATTTTTTTATATAAACAATTATCCTAATAGTTTAACGCAAACTACTTGATAAGACAATCTCATTAAACATTCAATGTTATTGCCTTGGTGCTTTCTTTACCTATACAATAAATGTATACACTTTATACTCATTACAAGGTACAATAAAATCTTAAGGTTGTTTCATATACAATTCTTTCAGTCATCGATCCATACCTATGGATCATAGTCCATAGCACCAACCATGAACAATATGTTTACCACTCATGACGGCTCGGCCTTAACCCTAAGGCACTTGCATCCATAAGGATAAATAACTTGCATGATGCAAGTCACATTATTTCGACGAAATTACATTTGCACCTTTTCAGTAATATTATGTTGCACCCTTTCAGTAACATTATGTTTGCACCCTTTTGGTAATATTATGTTCTCTGGGTGACATTATTTTCGCACCATTTTGGTGATGCTATATTTGCACCCTTTCGGTGACGTTACATTTGCACCTTTTCGGTGACGTTACTTTCGCATCATTTCGGTGACGTTACATTTGCACCCTCTCGCTGATGTTAGATACACACCTTTTGGTGATGGTACATCGCACCTTTTCGGTCCCGAACAGTTTGCACCCTTTCGGTCTCGACCCATTCGCACCTTTTTGGTCTCAAACCATTCACACCCTTTTGGTCTCGACATGTTCGCACCCTTTCGGTCCCGAAACATTCGCACCCTTTCGGTCCCGACACGTTCGAACCCTTTCGGTCCCGACACGTTCGCACCCTTTCTGTCCTGACAGGTTCGCACCCTTTCGGTCCCAAAATGTTCACACCCTTTCGGTCCTGAAATGTTTGTACCCTTTCGGTCTCGACCCGTTCGCATCCCTTGGATCATGATACATTCTTACCCCTTGGATAACGACACGTTCGTAACTCTTGGATCGCAACACGTTCGTACCTCTTGGATCGCAACACGTTCGTACCTCTTGGATCACAGTGCGTTCACATCCCTTCGTACACGGCATGCTCTCATCCCTTCGGACACTACATGTTTGCATCTCTTTGGTGACGAACTGTTCGCACCCCTAGGGTGACGAACCTTTTGTATTCCTTGGATGATGCGATCTTCGATCATCATTAGCAATATTATTTAAAATAAAACTAACATACCTTTGAGAATATAGCACCGTTATATTATTCTCCATTGTTTCATCTTCTTGCTCCATCTTCGAAAGTATACTCTCTCAAGCATTTAAAACTTTTAAACTTTGATGTTATTCCTCGCCCAAATACACCAATCATAGTTCTCAACAAAAATACTCTTTAAGATTGTTAGTAATATGGGTTGTAACCCGAAAAGTTGTAAATTATATACTTGGATAATGATTGAAATACACACGAGGTTACTTTTCTTAAAGAGTATTTTGAACCTATTCCAAGCCTTTGGGTTATACGAAATCTCTTTGTAGGATAAGACAATCAAAGTCATATTCTTGTTCTAGGCTAAGATACAAAAATAACAAATAAAGCATTTAGTTCTTATATGTGTTCTTCAAAGATCATTGATTATCTTTGAACAATGAATCTTATTCTTTCTCTCACTTTCTAACTATTACTGTCTAATTTTCCTATCTATAATTTGTCAATACCTACATCTCCTTATATAAAGAGGGAAGAGTTGCAACCAATAATTGCAAAGGTTAATGAAGAAATGCAATGGTTAGTAAGAGTTACAACGGTTAATCACCAGATTGCAATCTTTAATATGGTTATTACTAAAGGTTGCAAACATCAGTAATTGCAAAATTTTATTTATATAGTTGTAATTAATAAAATAATTGCAATAGTTCAAACGATACATTGCACCTATACACCTAAATATCTAACATGTTATGAGAATCAATCGATTAGAAAAAGGAGAATCAAGAATTAATGCACATAAAACGTATTTCTTTACCATAACCAAGACCAGTTGGTGGATCCCAAGTCGGTTAAGAACACACTCCAACGAAACACTGAATTTTGTTTTCAAAATTTTAAGAAATAATATACATAAACATAAATCTCCAAATTATTTTAATTATTATACTAAAACTCTTTTTAAATGTCTATAATTCCAAAATCTCAAATTCCTCTCTGGTGGAACCAAAGTTAATACTAAAAAGTGAAGCCTTAGCAATAAAATCCTCTAAAAAGTTCAAGTTTCTCTCAATAAAGCTAAATGAAACAAGGAAGAAAGAGTTCAATACTGACAAGTCTTTAACAGTATATGAGAATATAACTATCTCAAATAAGGTTGGGCACAGATGCTTGATACCCGGCTTGTATTCAGTACTTGACTCGGCTCGGTTTGAAAACACAAGTACTAGCGACAATCAAATCGAGTAACAAGTAAGCAGATTTTATTACTAGCAAGTACAAGTCAAGCATCAAGTTCATTTTTATTTTTAAATACTTGGCTCGTTACTTGGCTTGTTACTTGGCTTGTTATTTATTATCCTTTACTTGTTCGGTTACTAGTAATATATGACTTGGTTTATTAAATACTTAGTATCTATTTCATTATTTAATTAAAATTTATGTATTTTATGAGTGACCATATTTACTTGTTACTTGTTTCCTACTCGTTACTTGATTGTTACATGATCTTTAAACCCAAATGTTTGTTTTGGTCAAGTCATGTATTAAGTAATCTATTTAAATTTGTACAGATATAAAATAATAAAATTAAATTAGTTATTTAACTATGTTTGGTTTATTTACATTTTCTTAAATCATAGTAAAAAAATCGTTTATTTGATTTTTTATAAGTGAATCAAACATAAGTGATATATTTATATAAGCATCTTGGAATTTTTTTACTTTCTTAATATAATCTATTTCACGAATGACTAAAATACATGAAAACAATGACAAAAGAAAAACAATGACATATATTATATATATATATATATATATAATAGATTTATTTATCTTTAAATTTCAACTAATTATCAAATAATTATCAAGTAATTTGCAGATAATTTACAAGTAACAAATAATAAAACAAGGCAAGTGACTTGTCGTTCCATCATTTTTTCGCAAGTATTTGAAATTGAAAATCCTCGTTTTTAACAAACCAAGTATAAGTCAAAAATTTGAATACTCGTATAAGCCAAACCGAGTACTAAGTATACCGAAAATACCAAGTACTCGGCTTGTGCCCACCATATTCTCAGTTATGGAAACGTTACTGAATGTTATTTGTTTTTTCAAAACCCTTACTGGAAGTTAGAACTTCACTATAAGAAAAAGTCCACCTGATCTCATTCTACAACATCTCAGATTTACACCTTAACCATGAGCCCCAAGCCATGATATATTTTCTTTTTCAGCGTAACAAGCACACATTTCTTAGCCACAATTGCCTAAACGTTAATCTCTTTTACTACTTCATCTATAGGAGGATAGTGCATTCTTATGAAATCTTAATGTCATTTTCTTGTTTTCACTTTCTAAGAGCAAGAAAATGTCTTCTTTTGTAGATTGATCTTTGATTGCAATAAGAATGCCCTTTCCTCATTCTTTAGATAATTACAAGTAGCAAAAAAAGAACATTAGCACAATTTTGGTCAAATGGGTTTTGTTGTTGGCCTCACGAAAGTTCAAGAGAATTTATTAGAGGAGATGTGGGCAAACGGTTTATATATTTTTAATAATCATTCAGCACATACAAGATGTAATCACGAATTCAATGGTGAGTTATTTGAAAAATGTTTATTATAAGAGAATTATAAGAATAAAGACGATGAAATTTAAGAGGATGATGAAATTTGCAAGCACAATAAAGCTGAATAAACCTTAGTTCTTGTGCCAACTTCTTTGAGATTGTAAATGTGTCTTCGAATTAGGTTTTATAGTCGACTTATTTCTGTTTTCTCCAAGTTGGCATGTTCTTTTGACCGCCTCTTAGTCAACTAGACCGAGTTCAGTGTACTTGATGAGCTATGTTCAAGGAATGTAATACATATCCAACAATAAGAGAGACGAAGTCGATCTCGATGAATTTGCAAGAGCAGGTCCTAAAAGTAGAGAACACGGCACTTGCTTTAAAATTCTGCCGCAGGTTCCATCTCAGAGCTTCCGAGGGATCTAATCTGGTTTACAGCAAACCTTCAGTATCCCGATTATTTATATTAACACCAATGTCAAACCATTAAACCGGACCCCGGTATACCCCGAGACATGGAATCATCGTCCCTAAATATTTGGGATTTGTGCTGCCGTTTTAGGGTTTTTAGACCTAATTATCTCGCAATCAAATCTGGCCCTCTCTTGAAATATCTCTTTTTATTGCGTTTTCTATTTATTATTTCGATAAGCTGCCGCAGAATCGCTAGATTTCTCCGATTTCTCTAATGTTCTTCAATTGTTCTTAGGAAATGTCTTCAGTCTGCAAGTTCTCAAGAAACAAATGGAGAATGTCACGTCCCCAAACCCAGCTCAAGAGGTGTCTGGTGGCTCAAGCCCGGTCGATAATCTGACAAATCTTCATTGAGAAACCTTGACTGGCACTGCTTGTAATAACCCTCAATAAGAATAAAAACGCGGACAAAGTCAAAGAATGATCGAGTGGAAGAAGGTCAATGTATGGCCACATGAATTGTCGAAGGATGGCCGAATAAGGAAATTCGAGCCAAGATTATTCCTATAAGCGGCCAAAGTTGTAATGGTTAAAATAAAGATGAACAACCTAATTTGAATGATTTTCACACATGGAAATACTGCTTGAAGTCGAATAGCGAGAAGAGTATTAAAGGTTCCAGAAAATTAAAGAAGCATCGGGAGGCCAAAAATAGAAATGGAAGTGCTCGAGAATGAGGAGTCAAAGTCTAAAGAACAGAGGACTTAGACAAGTAGTTGTTTCTGACGTACATATTGAATTGGTCAAATTAGCAGTTGCATTGGTCGAGAAATTGTTTCTTCGATAGTTTTGAAATGATTGCAAAACGCTTGAATGAAAAGACCCCAAGTGATCTCGAGAGAACAACCAGATAACATGGTATGGAAGGCCAATCGATGTTAAGATGTTTGAGAGGTGCTTCCATTTGAATTTGAGGTTTGTAATAAGTAATGGTACGAAGATTCATCGTGAAATTTAGTCGGTTGAAAACACTCGAGGTTTGGCTTAGATTATTATAGAAATCTCAAAAAAACTTGATTTAGGGTATTAGGGTAAGATGAACTTAAATTATTTTAGATGTTTTTAGGTTTGGGAAAGAAAGGTTTTGACCAAGGAGAAACATTTCCATCAATTCAGATCAGATAACGAGACGTTCGGAATTAAATGTGGCTCGTTTGGTCCATTTACGACATGTCGGGAGTGTCCGCAAGCTGATGGAGGATGCAGCTGCTTTCTCTCCTCCTTCCAGTAGCTTGACACGTGTATCCACTTCACTGGACCACCTCCAAGCTGCTGTTTTTTAATTAATATTGATTGGTTTGGTGTCTGACCACAAATCTGTTTCTTATTGGCCAGATTTGCGGTCAGATAGTAAATTGGCTCCTATTGGTTGTTATGGGCGTCCAAACCACTTCCAGCTTGTTATCCACGACCTACACTCTCCCCTCAGATTTCATTTCCCTCATATTTGAATAGATCCTCATCCCCTAGTTCATTCCCACACCAAAAACCTGAGCATAGGCACACGAGAGCACCCGGGCCTTAAGGTAAACCTTCTAGTCTCCAGCTTTTCTATTATATCTAATTTTTTGATTATTTATTTAGATTTCAGTTTAGATCCTGATTCTGACTAACGAAACATCGGGAATCTATTTATTCTAGGATTAATTTGATCAAATTTCGAGTCGTGCCGACCTGAGATAAATGTGATAGAATCCGATAAAGATATTGTGTCAAGGGAAAACCACTCAATTGCCCAGGTGAGTCACGGTTAACAGTTTTGATTGTTGAATGTGCGGTTCGAGCCTGCAAAACAAGAGTACTTGTTGATACATTGCTAGGTTGCGAGTTTAGGAAATTAATGATATGATAATTATTGATGTTGTGAAAGCTATAGGGTTATATCGTTCGGACCTCGGCTCAGAAGGTATAACATGATTGAGCATGTTGTAACGGGACCCCGTAAAGCCGCAGACTTCTAATTAGGACTGATCCATGAGGGTTTGACACTCAGGTGGAGTGTTATGAGATATATTGGTGTCTACTCAAGGTCAATGCCTTGTTCGGAGAATTACCAAAATCCGGGCAAGACGCGAAGACATGTGTGATAGGGCCAGCTACCCCCGACCATGTGACTGCATGACGACGCATCAATATTGTGTATTGGCTATCAGCTTTTTGGACTTTGTGTTTAGAGTTGAGGTGTCCGATACATGATGGACTTTGTATCGAGATTGGAACCAACGGAAAGAGGCAGGCCTCGACGATTGATGATGATCTAACCACATGTGAATTGTGGATGCGTGGGTTACTTGATTGCTTTATTTTTGCATTGTATGTTGCATGAAATCATTGATCCTTGATGCATGACGATTGATACATATTAGGGGAATGATTAAACTGTTAGGGAACCTTGACTCAGTGAGAAAATTAGTTTCTCATTAGACTCTTTGTTTTACAGTAACCATATGGGTATTTCAGGTTACGAAGGAGTAGTGCTACTAGCGTAGTGTTTGTGCCTTTTGCAAATGACCATGTATTGTAATATGTAATACATTTGAAAATAGTGCACCTTATATATGTTTGATGTTGTTTGACCTAAGTATTATATGAAGAATAAAAGTTTGTGAAAGTTCTTGGGTTCCATATGATATTAGCCCTAGTCTGGTTGCAAAGCGTTAACTTGGAACCGCTAAGAAACTGTTTTTGGACTGGCCTTGGAATTTTAGATTTAACTTGGGAACCTCGGGTTGAAAGTTTGGGCATAGGTACTAGTATCTTCGATCTGATTAAGTTTTTTTTAGTTTGTCGTGCATGTTCTTGTTTGATTGTTGCACTTAAAACTAATCAACTTTGACATAATCCGGATCAGGGGTGTTACACTGTTGGCTTCGATTTCAATCATCTTCAGCTGATTTTTTTTTTCTTAAGATTCATTACGGGCAGATGGAGAGGGCCAAAGAGATGCCGATGAAGAATAAAATCATGACAAAGGTGCCGAGAAGGAAATCATCATCAAATAGAGACACTCATTTCGGTATCACAGCCAATGGTGCCTTTGAATTTGGGCTTACTTCCAGTCAGACGTAGTAAAGCTGGTTACTATATTCTTTAAATTATAAATTTAAGAGTATTTTTGGTAAGCACTTTTAAAAAAAATTGAGTCAATTAATAAGATAAACAGTTTTTTTGCTATGTTAAATACTTTTTATCGGTTATTTTAATATAAGTATTGAAAATAATATTGATAAAAGTAATTGCTAAAGTAAAAATTAAATAAATCATTATATTTTTGAAAAGGTAAAAACTAATATTATAGTAAAAGAAGAAAAACACTTTTACTATTATAGATAGCAAAAAAAAAGCAAAGAAGAAAGGAAGGCATATTTCCCCGGATGCAGAATAAAATGACAGAAAATCTTGCACATAGTGCCAGAAATCAACAGTCTTTTGTCGCTCATATAGATGTATAGTTACGAGTTTGATTTGCAAGTCTTAGTTGAGTGTTTATGTTGATGTAAAAAAAAGAAGATTTTTTTTAAATGCGACAAAAATACTTATAATAAAGTAAACAAAAATTTGAATAAAAAATATTCACTGATTTCGAACATGTGTTGCATGGGGCACCCTTGAGCCTTTTAAGCCATCAGAGCTAACAACTTCTAGCTCTGTATCCGTTTGTCTAAGGCATTTTTATAGATTAGTATGTGGCTAGTGCCACACCCCTTCAAAGGGTGGGTCCGTCCCTGCCTGCCATGCACTTAACTCTCGTTTAGGAAGCAAGTCATGATTATATTTCGCAGCTTGGCCGAGTTTACTATGTTAGTTGTAACATCCAACGCGGAGAATTTATTGTGACATGTTAAGATCTCATCCAACTCGGCGAGTTTACTGTGACAATCAACTCGACTTTGTTTGGTAACGAGTTAAATGTGAGGTGCTTCTGCGTTCAACTTGACAAATTTACTGTGGCATATCGATTAGTCATGATGAAAGTCGAGATTCTACTGTGATAGGCATCAGGTTTCATTCAACATGTTCCGTTGACCAATGTCGAGTTTACTGTGCCATTTGTTCATGCCTTTCATCACGACACACACATACACAATATATATATATATATCTAAGGACTAATTTTACTGTGACATGGACATGTCTTTCTATAAGGACTGTAACATGGACATGTCATTCAATTCTACATCATGAAATATATATTTGTTATACTTTTTGTATGGAAAAATCTGTTAAGGCTGCCGAAGCACCCTGAGGAGGATTAAGCCATCCCTAGTTCTTTTTAGCACCAGTGTGCTCTTGTTTGAAATATCTCTTGAGATTCGTGGAGTTTCAAGAACGCGGAACGGGTTCGCCGAATGATATCTCAATTCGATAAACATCTAGTTTAACGACCTTTACAATCTTGTAAGGACTTTCCTAGTTGGTTTCAAGTTTGCCAACCCGCCACTCTTAAATGTTTTCAAACACTTTTCTGAGAACGAGATCGCCGAGTCTGAGAGGTTGTGCTCGAATCTTTTTGTCGTAGTAACTCTTGGCGAGATGCTGGTGGTTCTAGATTAAAAAAATGCGTATTCTCATCTTTCTTTGATTTTATCTATAGCGCCCAGCATCATTTCCTTGTTGAGTTCAATATTTTAAGGCATCTTAGATCATTAAAGACTAGAGACGTTAACTTTGACAGGTGCCATTGCTTCCACTACATAAGCCAGTGAGAACAACATATTGTTTGTTGCTCCTCTATGTGTAGTTCTATGTGACCAGAGGATGCCATCCAGCTTGTTTTCCCAATGACCTTTCTTAAGGTTGAGGCGTTTCTTGATTTCGTCGATACATATTGTATTAGTCACTTCAGCCCGTCTATTGCCATGAGGGTATTTCAACGTTAATGTACTTAGGTGAATTCACCATCTTTACAAGAAACCACATAAGTTATTGGAGGTGGATTGGAAACCGATCTTGGTGACGATTTCGGAGGGGATCTATGACAGCATATGGTGTACTTTTAGTCAAAGTTTGTACTTTCTTTTCGGTAATATGAATGAATGACTTTGCCTCCACCCACTTTGTGAATTAATTTGTCGTCACCAGTAAGAAACGTCGTTGTCTAGAACTTTGCAAAGGCCTGACTATGTTCATGGCCCAGTGCATGAAAAGATATGGAGAACTGGTCGTTTTCAGAAACTCAGTAGGATGAGGAATGTTCAATTCATGTCTCTGAAATTTTTCGCATTTTGATACATACTCCTCACAATATGCTACCACTATTGGCCGAAAATATCCATGGCCTTTGATTTTTAGAGCGAGAGCTCGTCCACCCGAATGATTCCATATTGCTCCTTCATGTGTATTTACCATGAATAACCTAGTTTCTTCACCATGGATACATGATAGCAAGACTCTGTTGGTAGTCTGTCTGTAAAACTTTCCATCCATCTTGATGTAATGGATGCTTCGTGCTTCGTTCTTTGAATATTTGTGCCTATCACTTAGTAACTTACCCTCAATTAAATATTGCAGAATGAGAAGCCTACAATCAGGGAAGTGAGATCGGCTTCTGATCGGGGAGTATCAATATCCATATTTTCAGAGTCAGATTCGAACGTGATGGAAGCGACAATGGAAGTAGCTTCAGAAGCCAAAGTGAGACTTGGTCGCGCGATCTTTTGAATCAGATCATTTTGTATATTTGATCTTTGGGATTGCTCCCAAAAAAATAGCATCGAATTTTTTTCACAATAAATTTTATTTTTATAATTATAGAATTTATTAAAATAGATTAAGAGTTTTTTCTAATAAAATTTTAATTAATTTTGATTTATGATAATATTATAGTACCAATTAAAAATAAAAATGCATTGTTTATAAAAAAAAAGTATTTGAAACTTCGAATAGGATTTCTTAAAATTGTTTTTCGACAGGTTTTGTTATAACTATAAATAGTATACAAATTTAAAATTGATTTATTATTTATATCTTTATTTATTATTAATATTTTCTTGAAATATTATATATTTGATTAATTAATGTAAATAAACAGGTATATCATATTAACTTATTAATTAAATGGACTATTATATGACTTGTCAACAGTAGATAAAGGTAGTAGTTTTATTTTAAAAGAATAAATGAAAAATGTGTATGCAAACTATGAATCTAAGGATAATAAAACGATGAATATAGAATCAATTCAAGTGAAACCAATGAAGTTCTCTGTTTACACGTATAAGACCATGATTAACCCTAAGAACTCCATTAGGGGTTCTTTTTTTTATTTTTTTCTCTGATTTTTTTCTCTTTTAAAAAAAAACGAATCAATTGTGGATCGTCACGTGTCAGTGGAGTCCGTAAACCGTTCAAAAACCCAAGCAAAGTGGATTTTTAATTAAGGATTTTAAGAGTTGGTTCTTAAGGTTTTGGTGTTTTCCCCCTTAAAAACCTCTTTAAGAACCTTCTTTAATTATGCCCTAATCTTATACGGAATCCACCCGACGACGAGTTCCAACGGTGGCTACAACATTATGGAGCAAAGAATTCGTTATTTATATACAACATAATTGGCAAAATATTAGTTAAGTGGGAGAGAGCTCTACAAAATTATTTAAGAATTGGGTTTAGTCAAATTAGAAGCTCTACAAACCACGTCCTAAGCTTGTATGAGCTTGGTGCACAATTATGGGCCGACATATAGTCCACTCGAGAAATTGATAAATAAAATTTTGAAAATAGCTATATTCTAATCTTTTTATGGTTAGCATGGGTTTGTATATAGCTTCCTAATCATTTGATTTATTATTTTAAAGGGGACTTCCTAATATATCTTGAACATGTAATCTCCAATTCTCTGTTTTGGTAGCTAAGGGGGTTTAACGGGAAAAGGGCTTATCACACTGAACAATTTCAATCGTGTCATTTCATATATGAACTAACACATGTAGTGCTTATCCAATCTGAATAAGCGAAATATTCAAATAAGATATCTCATCACTTTCTTTTCTTTCTCTAGAACCTTCGCTAGGCGATTTCGTGAATTCTCTAGGAGAACTCAATCAGACCGCAAATCTTCAAGAAAAATTTCCAGATCTTCGACATGCAAATGGAGGAACATGAAGAGGATATCAATCAACAGCAGTACCAGCAACCAGATCCAACTAAAACCATCTGAAAAGCTCTGCAAGACCTCAAACTCGGATCTGATAAAGAAAGGTGGATGATTCATGTAGAAATACAGAAAGAATTCGAGAAGGTTCATCGCCTTTGTCTGGTGGCTAAGGGGCTTAACCCTGAGCACCAAAACCCTGATGGTATTAAAGTTGCTCTCCCTAGACAATGGGAACTGGTAGGGAAATTTGAAGGCCAAGTGAACGATGCTGGTACTATAAACTTCTACTTCCAATCCGAGCATCATCTTCTTATGGTGTTGGACAAGCAACCGTACAGTTATAGAGGATGGCTGGTGGATATTGATCGTTGGTCAAACCGTGATAGCCCAACGTTTCTGAAGCATATACCTTTTAAGATCAAGATTCTCAAGCTTCCCAACATATATAGACGTCACGGTATAGTGGAGAGTATCGGTTCTAATCTAGGATATGTGAAAGAGGTGACTATAATAGAGCCGACTAATAATAGAGAGGCGGTGATCTGGGTTAAAGTCCTCTTTGATGTTGAAGACGTTATTACTCTCACGAGGAAAGTAGAAATCATGAAGAATCAAGAGCATGTTGAACTGGACATCATGTACACAAGTTTGCAAAAGTTCTGCACTCTATGTGGAAGTCTCTGTCATGAATTCGAAGCTTGTAAAGAGTACACCCACATGCAATAGAGACAATACGAGCTAATGGATATAAGTACCAACCCGTACATGACAGGGCAATAAAGATCAACAGCAATAGGAGAGTATAACATTGAAAGAAGTTGGGGAAACATCAGGAATGGAAATGCAACTTGAAGCTAATTCGACAGGAAACTTGGAAAAACCTGAAGCAAAGCAAGGTGAATCAGAGTCAAGATTAGCTCAACCTAATCAATATATTTCTCAAAATGTTCAATCAAATCCTCCGGAGAAACCAATTGATCATCAACAAGAGCATGGAACTAAAAGGAAGGCTATGGAGGATAGTAAAGATGAGACATCAACCTCATCCAAAAATCTTGAGATAGAACATCCAGATCACGGTTTGGCGGTTCTCCTTAAACCGCCACAGCAGCCATGAGGATAATCCATTGGAATTTTCAAGGCCTGAGAATCTCCTTGACAATTCCACACCTGAAGGATATTAGAAAGTCCTTTAGGCCTGAAATTATGTTTCTCGTAGAAACAAAAAATGTAGATAATTTTGTTAGCTAAAGACCTTGGATATAAGAATTCTTTTGTAGTCTCAGCTTGTGGTAACAGTGGAGGGGTAGCCTTCTTCTGAGATGATAGGGTTAAATTAATTTTTTTGGATAACCCTAAGTTGTACTGCACGCATATGGTTGTTGAAGGCGATGATAATATATTTTGGTTGACTTATATCTATGGTAATCCCATTAGTAAACTTCGCAAAGATCAGTGGTATGATATGATAAGTTCTGAGTATGCAGGTTTCCTTCATAACAAGCCAAGGGTATTAATAGGAGACTTTAATGATATCAAAGAGAGGAAAGAGAAGCACGGTGGAATCATGAGGTCAGTTTCTTCTTTCACATTATTTAACCAAATGCTTTCGGTCTTAGGAGCCCATGATATTAAAACTATTGGAGGAAAGTATACTTGGGTTGGTAGAAGATCTATGTTTTCGGTAATGAGTAGAATTGATAGAGCTTTAGCAAACTGTGATTGGCTAGACAAGTTCCCAACAACTACCGTAACTCTTCTTCCTTGGATAGGATCAAATCACAGGCCATTACTATTGGAAACTATGACCTCTAAATGGACAAACCCCAAGAACTTTCAGATATGAAGCAAGATGGAGGCTATTCCCAGAAGTGAAACAGGTGATACAACAGGTTTGGAATCAAGAATGTACAAGAGTAAGGGAGGGAGATATTTACACAATTATCAGGAAATGCCGTAACGCTTTATCCCATTGGAGAAGTAAACAGAATATAAATTCAGGGAAGATTATTTCCCAGTTCAAGTATGATATTCAAAAATTTTATGATTCCCCTTATATTGATTATGCTCATCTTGGCAGCCTCAAAGCTCATCTTCAAATGCAATATAGATTGGAAGAAGAATAATGGAGAGTTAAAAGCCGAGTTCTTTGGTTGCAGGTTGGGGACAAAAACACTAAATTTTTCCATGCCAAAACAAAGCAAAGACACAGTCATAACATGATTTCATTTATACAAGATGAAAAAGGGAGGATAGTCACTAAAGCTAAGGATATATTTGAGCATACTGAGATTTATTTAAAAAAAAAAAACTTATTCTCCAGCTCTAAAACTATTATTAGCCCTCATCTAATGAATGGAATCCCTTGTTCTATAATAGAGGAAATGAATGCCAAAATTACAGTCAGTTACAGAGAAGGAAATCAAAAAATCAGTCTTTGCAATGAATCCAGACAAATCACCTGGCCCAGATGAGATGTCTGCAGCGTTCTATCATCAGCATTGGGAAGTTATCAAGCCAGGTATCATTGCATTTATCAGCCAATTCTTTCATCATAACTACTTAGATTCTAAACTAAACCAAACACACATTTGCTTAATCCCTAATATAGAAAACCCCTCCACCATAAAAGATTACAGACCCATAAGTTTAGCTATTGTGGCATATAAAATTATCTCAAAAATCTTAGTAGAGCGTCTTAAGCCATGGTTGAATGATATCATCACTGAAAACCAGTCGGCATTCATACCTGGGAGGCTTATAACAGACAATGTACTCATTGCTCATGAGCTAATGTACTCACGGCCCTTAAACTTAGATATTTCTAAAGCGTTTGATAAGGTTGAATGAAGCTTTGTTAATTCAGTAATGGAAAAAATGGGCTTCTGCCAGAAATGGAGATACTAGGTCATGACATGTATAACTACAATCTCCTATACAATATTGATCAATGGAGCCCAATCCAGGTTTATTAGGCCTCATAGGGGTATCAGACAAGGTGACCATATTTCACCTTATTTATATATTTGTTGTACATAAGGATTATCTAGGTTATTAAAACAGAATATTCAGCAGCATAAAATACATGGGTTCAAAGTTTCAAAAGGTGGTCCTCCTATCTCACATTTACTTTTTGCAGATGACTCCCTGTTATTTTGCAAAGCAACAGAAGAGAAAGCTCACAACTTGAGGAATATCATGTACACATATCAGAGAGCTTCAAGCCAAAAAACTAAGAGAATTATGCCAAAAAGGAACAAAAAACCAGCATCTTGTCCTTTTAGTATAAAATTTGTTTTCTACACTATTTCTCTATTTTACCCTTTCAGTTTCTAAAATTTAATAAAATAATATTTATGAATCAAAAAATAAATAAAAATAGGAACAATATTGTAATCACCCATATACACACACTGATATTTTTTTGTATAAAAACTTGTTAAATGTTAATTTTTAATTTAGTTCTACAAACGTTAGATTGCATGTTCTACCAAAAACGGTGTGGTAGAAACTGAATTCCACGTTAAACAAATATTTCTACCTGTTTTAGAACCAACAATCCACTTTTTATAAGAAATTCTAAATATGAAAAATGCGACATTTACCCTACTTAAAGGGTTCTACATTTTCTTTGAATGCAACATCTACTTTTATAAGCCGCTCTACAATATTAGGAATACAAAATCAACATATAACTCTTAAGTCTAATTATAGCAAAATCTACATATAGGAAATAATTATGCTTTCTACATTACGTAGAAGGTACATTCTATACATGAATTCCGAAAATTTTGGAAAAAGTTTTAAGAAAATATTCTAAAAATATTTTGTAATATTCCAACTTGCCTTAAATGTGGTTAACCGATTTTACTTGTAAAAATCATCAAAAAATCGACTAAAAATATATTGTTTTATAAATATTTTTTTTCTAAAGCATATTTTTATAATTTTTAATACTGAAAATATTTAAATTGTATTTAATTTCATTAATCAAGGTTAATTTGGGGATTAAGAAAATATTTATACTAAATGGAAAAGAAATTATACTAATGGGACAAAGTAAGATTGGTTTATACTAAAGGGACAAACATGTTGTTTTCGTCCCATTTTGGCATAATTCCCCAAAATTAACTATGCCAAGTCTGCAATATCCTTCAATGAAGGTACGCCTAAACAAATTCAAGATCATATTATCAAAAAAACTTGGTATAGTTAAGATAGGAGGATTCGGTAAATATTCAGGACTACCAAAATCCATAGGCAGGAACCGAAAAGAAGTATTCCAGTATATAACTCAAAGAATCAGTAATAAATTGGAAGGCTGGCACTCAAAATTTTTATCTCATGCTGGTAAAGAAGTTTTACTTAAAGCTGTAACAACAGCATTACCTGCATATACAATGTCGTGCTTTCTATTGCCTAAAACTATATTGCAGGATATAACATCTGCGATGAGAAGATTCTGGTGGTCAGCCAACCTTGATAAGAAATCAATACCCTGGATTGCTTGGTATAAGCTAACCTTATCGAAACATAAAGGAGGACTAGGGTTTAGGGATATTCCTGCTTTCAGTAAGGCTCTTCTCCCTAAACAGGCCTGGAGGATGATTAGTAATCTCAGCTTGCTAATGACCAGAGTGTTCAAAGCAAAAATAATTTAGGAAAATTAGCTTCCTGGAAGCCAAAAGTTATCAAACCTTGAGTTATGCTTGGAGAAGCATTATTCAAACTCATACATTGATTAAAAATGGCATCAAATGTACCATTGGAAATGGAGAAAATATAAGAGTTTGGAAGGATAAATGGCTTCCAGGAGAGACTCATCCGGTTCTAAGAGGCCTGGGTTCTGTCTTATATCCTGATCTAAAAGCCAAAGATCTTTTCATTTCAGGGGCCAATATTTGGGATATTGTGAAGCTACAAAGGCTATTTTTTCCCGAAGACATCCCAAGAATACTAAGCATACGACCAAGCATGAAAAATGGACATGATGTAATAAGATGGATATTTGGCTCAAGGGAAACATACACAGTCAAAACGGGGTATCAAATACAGAGGACATTAGATATGGAGCAGCACCAAAACCATATTCCAAGTAATGCTCAAACTCAACATCGCAATAGCATACTTAATAGATTATGGAAAACTAACATACAACCTAAAGTTAAGATTTTCTAGTGGAAAGTTGTACATAACGAACTTCCTGTTGCAGAAAGTTTACAAAAGAGAGGATGCAGAGTCAACAACTATTGCCAGGTATGTGGAGAAGAGGTTGAAACTATTGATCATATGATACTTCAATGTAGAGTTTCCTGGGAAATATGGTCGTTGGTGTCTGCCGATCTTAGTTGTCAACTGGCCATGCTAGTACTGCGATTGATTTACTTTCTTATATCCTCAATATGCCTAATGAAGATCAAAAATCATTCTCTTGTTTATATTAGGCTGGAGGATATGGAAGATGCGCAACAATTAGTTTTTCAGAATCAAAGAGACCATATTATCAGAGTTATTCATGAAGAAATAATGGACATGAGTGATACGTCCTAGATTCGGAAAGGATCACTCAAACGGTTTTGATGGATATGAACTCGCCAAAAGGGAGAACTGATGGGTTGAATGGTGACACAAAGGGGTGCGGATGGCCCGATGATACTACCAGAGATTCGCCTTTGCTTGATGTGACGCACAAGTCCAACGAACGAAGGTTTGTTGCTCGGAGATAACCTCACCAAGAAACAGAAATGTTCTAAACAAAGAACAGAGAGATAAACTCAAATAAAAGAAGAAAATTGATTGATTTGTTGCTGTAGAATGATTACATATTTATAGTAGCAAAGGAATATGAAAGGACTTAGAAATTTGTGAAAAAACATGCAACAAAAAATTAAAAATGGTCAAATGACTCTTTGGTTCTTGATCTGGTCGAAATGACCCTTGGTCTACTGTCCAGGTTCATCTGAATCTAGTGTGGTCAACAGATGACCCTTCGCCTACTGTCCAGGTTCGTCTGTACCAAACGGGTGTACTGCGGTAAGGAGCAGGACGCACTGTGGTATGTCCGTGTGGTTGATTGATGAACTTTTGTGAACGTATGACAACTTTAGTTGAACCAAATCTTCAGAGAGCTTAAGTATCCTTGCTTTAGAGAGATTAGAATGATCGATCATCATGAAATCTTCAAACTGGTCGGAAAAGTCATGTTCATGTCCATCGGTACATGCGGTATGCACCAAACGGGCCAGAAGTGAAGTGTTGTGTCCTATCTCAGGTTCCACTCGTTGATCTTGAATTCTGGCTTGACTATTGGTCTTAGAATGTCGAATTGGGTCGGGAAAGACTAGCTGTGGGATGATCAATTCGGTCATTAGGTCGTGGTTCCAGCCTTAGGTCACTTCCGGATGTACGCGGGTCGATTCTGTACACGGCTCTGTCCATTGATCTGGTACGGTTGGATGGATGAACCTCGGTTGGACTGATCTGATCGTTCTGATCACCATGCTGGGCTGGTTCCACGTACTGGGGTGCATCAATGAGGGTATGGACAAATGCCAAGATGCAATATAACTTTGTTATGATGAGGAAATTGAATTCCACACCACTATCTATACATGAAATCTTGCCACACGAAACGCATCTACTGCATTGTAGAAGCCTCATGGAAGTCACCATCGGACATAACTGGAATTGGGTGGGCCTTATTCAGTAAAGAAGGCACTGAAAAATTCAAAGAAGCTCTTGAATGCCTTCTACTAATACACCTTTTGTAGCAGAGGCAGTGGCCATGCGGGAGGCTGTGCATCAACTACATTGTTTGCCATATGAAAATGTGACTTTTATTGGAGACTGCTGGAGGTTAATACAACAATTGGATTGTGCTGCTAGGAAGGAACATAACCGAGATAAAGAAATGATAGAGGCAATATCCACAATCCATGACATTGAAGTTATTGCTAGTAAAAGTCTTTATAGTGTCTATCTTGTTCCTAGACACTTAGTTAGTGTAGTTGATAGATTAGCGAAAAATTCTAGAACAAGTAATCATCCTTATGTAATTTCATGGCCTTGCTACTAGGCTATTGTATCTTCATTTCGAAGTAATGAAACAAAAACAAGGTTGCCAGAAAAAAACAAGATATTCCAATAAAATGCCTGAACCTTAATTTTAAATGCTTAAAACTGAGTTCATCTAAACGAAGTTAGTCAAACCTTAGATCAGGTAACTGTATGGCTAAAACGTCTTCGTTTTACCCCTTGACTAAACAATTGAATCTTTGCTGATTGAGATGTTGTGTTATATTGGTAATACCACAAAATATCTATTTATTAGCTTGTTATCACAAATATATAAACCTGAAATTATCTGAAATCTATCGACTAGGGATAGGCGTTTGGATATCCGTTCAGGTCAGGTATTTCAGGTTTTCGGGTATTTCGGAATAAGGGTATAGAATCCGTTCGAGTTTTTAAAACTTCAAGTCGGATTCAGGTATTTATAGTTGGGGTTCAGGTAACCCGGGTCGGATTCGGTTATTTAAAATTACTTTAAAAATAAGATCGGAATAAACATAGCTCATAAATCAAAATAAAAAAAACTGAATCAAATATAAATGTGTATGTTGTGAGATAAAACAATATAGTATTAAGTAAACATCAACAAAATAGTTTGTTAACCAAAGAATGGGACATTAAGTACTCAAAGATGAAGAACAATACCTTACCAAATCAACTTTGAAAAAGAGTACAATATACAATATAATTGAAAGGTGTAAAGAAATTAAAGGCGAAGTCATAAAATTAATCCACGGTGAAGACATAATTAGGTACGTGAACTATGAAAAGGATGAATGAGTCTAAACTATTAGGACATTTACCGTTATGTATATATATATATATATATATATATACATATATATGTTTTGGATATCTATTTGAAATTATTATATGTTTGAATTTATCTAATATTTTATATTTTGTGAACTTTTGACTAAGTTTTCTTGAGAAGTATTCTCCCTTAGTTGTAGTAAATTTGACTAAATGTTTTGTGTTATTGTGTTTTGCTATTGACTTTGTATTAATAACTTCAATAATGTCAAGTACTTTTGGCAATATATTATTGTAGACATGAATATATTTACCAATTTTTTTATTAATATCTCTTTAAATTTACAAAAAATAATCAGAATTAAAAGAGTACACCTAAATATCACAAAACAACCATAAACAAAATTATTATAGATCATTCCGCTACGAAAACAAGCTTGGACTATACTTGACATGAGAGAAGACTTCATCAGAAGGCTTTCAGGAAGTCTTCTAGCACATTATATGTTAGAATACTTCTGAAAAGACTTCTCAAAAGTCTTCCAAAGTCTGACTCAGATCTAAAAAACCTGCAAATCCAAAAAATGTTTAAATGACTTCAAAACAAAGAAAATGAGTGGAAGATGAGATAGGTATATCTTTTAAACAAACACAAAAATACATATCAAACAAAATAGATCCACCTTTAAAATAGTAGAAGACGAGAACTATGTAATGAAAAAATCTGCAAAAACAAAATAAAGTAGTGAGAAAGACATGAGATACGAATGAGAAATTGATATATATTTTAGTGCTTTTAAGTTAAAAGAGATTAAAGAGAGGTTAGAGAGATTTACTTTGGGAAAAAGGTAAGAACTTTAAGCAACCATAAACTTACTATAACTCCACAATGATGACATACCAAAATGCTCAGATCTGTTATGAAAGAGGAGATATAGGAGAAAACTCTGCCAGAAGACTTCCACGAAGTCTTCTAAAAGACTTCTAGGAAGTTTTCTAGTGCATCAAAGACTTCCTAGAAAACTTCTCTGGACGTCTTCCAAGTCGTCATAGATCTGAAAAAACTGCATATCCAAAAGCATTCAATTGGCTTCAAAACATTAAAAACTTCAAAATAAGGTAAGAACTTAAAACAACAAAAAGATTTTTCAAATTTTCAGAGCTTTAAGCAACATGAGGCTACCAAATGAAAAAAAAAATATGATTTATAGATTTACCTTTTAAGGAGTGGAAGATGAGAACCATGTAATGAAAAACTTGCAAAAACAAAATAAATCAGTGAGAAACAAATTAGAGATTGATATAAAGTTTGGTGTTTTTAAGTTCAAATAGATTAGAGAGAGGTTGAAGAGTTTTACTTTGGGAAAAAATTAAGAATTTTAAATAACCAAAAACTTACCAAAACTCCGCTATGAAAACTTATCAAAATACTCATATTTTTTATGAAAGAGGAGAAATGGGAGAAAACTCCGCCAAAAGATTTACATGAAGGAAGTCTTCTAGAAGACTTCCAGAAAGTCTTCTAGTGCACTAACTGTTAGAAGACTTTCAAGAAGACTTCCCTGGAAGTCTTCGAAGTCGTCTCAGATCTGAAAACTTGCATATCAAAAAACATTCAATTGGCTTCAAAACATTAAAAAGTTTCAAAAATAAGGTAAGAACTTAAAACAACTAAAATAGCTTTCAAAAGTTAAGAGCTTTTTGCACCAAGAAGTTACCAAATAAAAAAATATGATTTATAAATGTATCTATAAAGGGTGGAAGATGAGAACAATGTAGTGAAAAACCTACAAAAACAAAATAAATTAGTGAGAAAGACATGAGATAAAAATGAGAAATTGATATAAAGTTTGGTGTTTTAAGTTCAAAGAGATTAGAACCATGTAATGAAAATATGTAAGGAGACAAAAATTCCAATAAATTAAATATTTTCGATTCAGAAGATTTCTAATAAGGCTTCTAATAGAATACCTCCTAGAAGACTTTTCTAGACCCTAAATTTACTATTCGCCCAAAAGACTTCCGCGGAATTCTTCTAGTGCATTATTTGTTGGAAAACTTAAGTCACCTACCTAAACTCAAAATAACTCACTAGTTAGAAACAAACACTTCATAAAACTTAAATGAAGTTTAAATGTGTTTAATATAAACAAAATTAAACACATATAAGTCAAATTAATTTTTCAAAAAAAAATTTAAGCTTCCAAAAAAACCCTAAGAATACAAACAATACTACAACATATGTTACCAAACCCTAAACCAAAGAATACCATGACTCACTACATTCACTCATTTATGTTGAAAATAATTCAATTTTATTATATCTTAATTTATATCATTTATAAATGTTTATAATTACATGATTTAATTTTTTTCCAAGGACTTTTCTTTATAAAATTTATAAATTATATTTAAGATCAACTATATGCAACGACTTCGAGGAAGTCGTCCAGACGACTTACACAAACTCAGAAGACTTACCAGAATTATATTCGTAAAATTAAATTATGGTTCTTTTATTATAATGGGTTGGTTGTAATTTCAAAAGACTTTTAAATTACTTTTGCATTCGATTTATGTTTAGGTATACTTTTGAATTTAAAATAAATTATGGTTTTTTTGCCTCCTCTTGTAATGCTTTGGCCTTGTTTTTTGCCTCCTCTTGTAAATCACTCTTTAATAAAACTAAAAGATGAAAAAAATCTTCACACATTAGGGTACTACAATAATATTCTATATCTTTGACTATTTCATCACACCATGGACAAATCTATTTTTAGATATCTCTTAATATTGTTCAAAATAAGGTTTTGTTAGACATGATTTGACCCGATAATTGTTTTAAAACAACTCTATTAAAGTGATTTTACTTTGGTCAAAGCCCATAGATACTCAATAATTACTTCAACATTATTTTCATTTCTTTTCCCTAATTATTCTCTATTATTTTTTATACTTGTCCAATATTTTTATCCACCTAAAATAATTGATCTAACTTTTATTTTATGTATAATTGTTTTTCCTTTCATTCTTTATTATACTTATATTTATTTTATCCATTTTGAATTACTTCTTATTTAAAAAAAAATAAGAATGCAAACAACTTTATAAGTTAATATTTATAATGTGTCAAAAATATATTTGGATATACATATATATATATATCACTTTAACCTATCTAATGTTTATTTTATTTTAATATATTTAAATAAAATATTTATATTTAATTAATGTTTTTTTATAAATAAAATTGACCCCGGTCATATTTTTGGCTGGCTCCGGTCGAATTTCGCACCATACACAGAGTTTCTGTGAGATATTTTATATTACATTTTTTGAAATAAATAAATTCTTTAGAAAAATGTTTTTAATAAAAAAGTTTGTAAGATATATTATATGATTTGATCAAATTAAATTCTAAAAATATTTAATTTTATCATTTATATGATGCATATTTTAAAATTTTGAAATTAAAATATTTATAGTTTATATGATATATATATATAGTTTAATTTGAATGATATTAAATAGAAATCTATTTTTAATATGAATATATATTTTAAATTAAAATTCAAACTCATATATTTTTATGAACATTTGTATCTTTCTATTAAAAAAATCTTAAATATTTGATACAAAATTTTTAATGTGAGACTTTTAAAAGTTCTAAAAACTTATAGTCGTTTTTAAAAATAAAATAAAAATATAACATAAACAAAAATCTAAATTTCTATTATATGGCTAATGTGGTTGTTTAGATTTATGTAATAATATAAAAGTAAACAAAAATGAATAAAAGATACAAAACTTTTAACAAATATTTATTATTCAAAATCATTAATTTCATAAATATATTTAATCACATTAGTTAATTTCATATATTTAATTTAAGGAAAGAATGAAGAATCTTTTCTTAGATTACTCATTAAATTTAAAGTTTTTGATGAAAAGTGTATTATATATTTAGATATACTAACCTATTTTCTAAGGATTCAAAGAGTCATTTTAGTGATAACACATGCTATAACTCACAATTATAATGCTTCTCAAATAATATATAAGGGATTATACCATAATTCTTTCTGTATGAAAAACCGAGAGAAATCATAATCATTTCTATTGTAAAATTATTACTCCATAATAAGAATTTGAACCACAATGGAAGCCTTCACTAACTAATTAGTTGTTTTTTAGTTTCTTTATCCAAAATATGTAGAAAACGACAAGGGTTGGGTACCGATCAGATACTCATTTTTTCAAGGTATTTGTGATCTAATTCATTTTTTCAGATCAAATAGTATTATGAATCGATTTGCTTGTTAGGTTAAACTATAAAACTCTTATGATAAAATATAACAATCAGGTGGAAAAAATAGAATTTTGGATTTTTGAACTAACATTAGTTTTTGATTTATTATATTTATACTATTTAGATTGATTTAAACTGATCTAGATTATTTTAAAGGATTTATAACAGTTTAAACCGATTTGAGTAGCATAAATCAGATAGTAAGAAAATCGTTTTGGCTATATCCAATTTTCCCTCGGTGTCGTATACACTAATTTTTAGAACATTACTATTATTTATTGGCAATTTAGAGCACTATTTTTGAGAGTTTCTTTCTAAAAAATCTCACTAGTAAACTAAACAAAAAAAAAGTGAAGAGAGAGATTAGAATGAGGTTCTCAGATGAGAACTTGAGGAACTCTGTAAAACCATGTATAACCCTTATCATTTCTCAGTTGATGCCATTTTTATTTGAAGATTAAACTTACTTCTTTTGTTAAGCTAGATCAAAATATTAGTGTTAGTTTTGTTTGAGAACTTTAAATAATATTTCATAGAGGATAATTTTAGATCATCTCCAATGTAAAATTTTATCTTTTCTAAAATAGAATAATTATATAATAGAGTGGGTTATACCCTAAACCTACTCTATATTAGAGTGAGAAATAAACTGATAAACAAAAAATAAATATTTTTTAGTGAAAACATTATTTTGTAGTATAAAATGGAAAATGGAAAATCCATTTTTATTCTAGTATAAAATGGAAAATGGACTAGAATTGGAATATTTCTTACTCTAAACTTTATTTTGTAGTGAAAACAAAATGAAGTTGGAGATACTCTTATATCTAATTGGGTTACACAAGTGAGACCAATACAAGCGGCCATAACACAAAGACTCAAATATTCACTGACCTTTTTATTCATTTATTTGCGGGAAACTTTCTTATAAGTCTGCGAAAGTAAAGAATAACTAGAGCTGGACCCGCTCACCGAGCGGGTGTTAATTTAAATCTTGTTTCGTGATATATTTATATGTTTTACATATACTTATCTTGACTAATTAAGAATAAATATAAAGTCAACAAACGTAATATAGTTATTCATTTGTAACCGTCAATTGTATAATAAAATTCATATCCTGGTAAAAATAATGGTATTTGTTTTTTTTGATCAAATAATGTTATTTATTTACATATGAGTTTTGTCAATTAATAAAAGAATTAGTTGGAATATTTTTAACAAAAATATAATATTATTTCTATATTATTCATATATCTTATTAAAAACTTTGCACATAAAATGTATAATATAAATTTTTACTTATGTATTTATATTTTGTTTAATGATATTTTTAAACATATAGGTTCATATGAACCTACCCGAACCCGGAAGGATCAACTCAAACCCCGTTTAGAAATTTATAATATCTACATGTAGTTTAGTTTTAGAACAACAAAAAACGATATCAAAAACCGATTTCTATTTGGATGGATATTTGGATGAATGTGAATAAATAAAAACTATTTATTAACCGGTTGGAATATTTATCACGAATGAAATAATTTTATTCAAACATATGAAATTATTATGATTAACACGTAAATTAAGTGATGTTAATTATTATATTAAATATAATTAATGAAGTAATTAGAAAAGAAAAAGAAAAAAAAAGAAAATGTAATAAAACATTTTAAAATTTGGATAAGACAACATTCCTAATTAGTAGCTTCATTAAAATATCAATTGCATCATTTATTATAGTGTAATAAATCGATTAAGTTAATTTGGATAAGACAACATTTTTTAATTGTAGCTTCATTAAAATATCAATAACTTCTTGTAATAAATGACTAAATTTTAGCATTCTCAGATTTGTACTTCTGTTTTAATAATATAGATAGTCATATATATTTATTAATATTACAGAGAAGATCTTTATTATAAATTAATAACATTTTTCAGTGGGATTTCTCACCCAAAGATTTTCAACTTATATATGTACATGTACAATTTTTTTATTTTTTATTTGATGCCTTAGATTTATGCACACATATTAATAACTTATTTAATTTTATATATTATTTAGAGAAAAAATGTTTAACTATCTAATTAACTATAAGTTATTTAATAAAACAGTCTCCCAAATATCAAAAGTCATGTATCACCAAAATAAATAAATTTTATAGTGAAAACATCATGTAATTTGAAACCAAAAAAAAATACTCCAAAACACATTTATTAAAAATGAAAGAGTATTAGTTTTTAATGGAATTTGCCATATATGATTCAAAACTTTATTTTAAATGTAAAAGTATACCCTAACATCAATCAAAAGCAAAAGTAATTCAAAAGTCTTTTGAAATTACAACTAGTCCATTATGACCAAACAAAAAACCATAATTTATTTTTACGAATATAATTCTGGTAAGTTTTTTGAGTCTTCTGAGTTTGTGTAAGTCGTCTGGACGACTTCCTGGAAGTTGTTGCATATAGTTTATCTTAAAATAATTTATAAATTTTATTAGAAAAATCCTTGGAAAAAAAATAAAAATCATGTAATTATAAACATTTGTAAATGATATAAATTAAGATATTAATAAAACTGAATTATTTTCAACATAAATGAGTGAATGTAGTGAGTCATGGTATTTTTTTGGTTTAGGGTTTGGTAACATATGTTGTAGTAATGTTTGTATTCTTAGGGTTAGTTTTTGGAAACTTAACTTTGTTTTGAAAAAATTAATTTGACTTATATGTGTTTAGTTTTTTATATTAAACACATTTAAAGTTGAGTTAAGTTCTATAAAGTGTTTGTTTCTAAGTAGTATTAATTTGAGTTTAGGGTTTAGGTGACTTAAATCTTCCAACAAATAATGCACTAGAAAACTTCTGCGGAAGTCTTTTGGGCGAATAATAAATTTAGGGTCTAGAAGACTTTCAAGTAAGTCTTCATGCGGTATTCTATTAGAAGACTTACTAGAAAGTCTTCTGAATCGAAAATATTTAATTTTATTGGAATTTTTATCTCCCTACATATTTTTATTACATGGTTATAATCTCTTTGAACTTACAAACACCAAATTTTATATCAATTTCTCATTTTTATCTCATGTCTTTCTCACTTCTTTATTTTTTTTTTAGGTTTTTCACTTCATGGTTCTCATCTTCCACTCCTTTAAAGGTACATATATAAATCATATTTTTTTCATTTGGTAACTTCTTGTTGCTTAAACTTCATCACTTTTGAAAACTATTCTTGTTGTTTTAAGTTCTTACCTTATTTTTGAAACTTTTCAATGTTTTGAAGCCAATTGAATGCTTTTGGATATGCAAGTTTTCAGATATGAGACGACTTGGAAGACTTCCAAGGAAGTCTTCTCGGAAATCTTCTCGGAAGTCTTTTAACAGTTAGTGCACTAGAAGACTTTCTGGAAATCTTCTAGAAGAAGTCCTTCCTGGAAGTCTTTTAGCAGAGTTTTCTCACATATCTTCTCTTTCATAACAGATCTGAGCATTTTGGTAAGTTTTCATGGCGGAGTTTTGGTAAGTCTTTGGTTGCTTAAAAATACCAAACTTTATATAATTTCTCATTTTTATCTCATGTCTTTCTCACTCATTTATTTTGTTTTTGCAAGTTTTTCATTACATGGTTCTCATCTTACACTCCTTAAAAGGTAGATCTATAAATCATATTTTTTTCATTCTGTAATATCTTGTTGCTTAAACTCTTAAATTTTGAAAAAAAAAATTGTTTTCTTAAGTTTTTACCTTATTTTGAAATTTTTTTAATGTTTTGAAGGCAATTGAATGTTTTTGAATATGCAGTTTGTTCAGATCTGAGACGACTTGGAAGACTTCCAGAGAAGTTTTCTCGTAAGTCTGTAATGCAATAGAAGACTTCCTAGAAGTCTTTTAGAAAACTTCGTGGAAGTCTTTTGGCGGAGTTTTCTCCTATATCTACTCTTCCATAACAGATCTGAGCATTTTGGTAAGTCTTCGTGGCAGAGTTATAGTTAGTCTCTCGTTGCTTAAAGTTCTTACCTTTTTCCTAAACTAAAACTCTCCAACCTCTCTTTAATCTCTTTGAACCTAAAAACATCAAACTATATATCAATTTCTCATTCTTATCTCATGTCTTTCTCACTAATTTGTTTTGTTTTTATAGATTTTTAATTACATGGTTCTCATCTTCTACTACTTTATGGTGGATTTTTTTATATGTATTTTGTGTGTGTTTAAAAGGTATACGTATCTCATCTTCCATTCATTTTCTTTATTTTGAAGTCAGTTAAACATTTTTGGATTTACAGGTTTTTTAGATATGTGTCAGACTTTAAAAGATTTCTAGAAGTCTTTTCGAAAGTCTTCTAACATATAATGTGCTAGAAGACTTCCTGAAAGCCTTCTGACGGAGTCTTCTCTTATGTCAAGTGGATTCTAAGCTTGTTTTCGTAGATGAATGATCTATAATAATTTTGTTTACGGTTGTTTTGTGATTTATAGGTATACTATTTAAATTATATTTTTTGTAAATTTAAAGAGATATTAATGAAACAAATTGGTAAATATATTCATGTCTACAATAATATCTAGCCAAAAGTACTTGAAATTATTGAAATTATTAATACAAATTCAATAGAAAAACACAATAACACAAAAAATTGGTCAAATTTACTACAACTAAGGGATAATACATCTCAAGAAATTTAGCCAAATTCACAAAATATAAAATATTATATAAATTCAAACATATAATAATTTCAATGGAATACTTCTAAGAAGTCTTCTGGAATACTTAAATTTAAAGCGGGAAATTGAAATATAAGTGGAAAATTTAAGCGAAAAATTTAAATTTAAGCAAAAAATTAAAATTTAAGCCAAAAATTCAAATTTTAAGTGAAAATTGAAATTTGAAATTTTATGAAATTTAAAAAAAGTATATCTTATGATCTACGAAGACAAATTAAACCATATTACTTGATATTTTGTAGTTACTTAACAGTCTGAAAGTTAATGAAAAATATCTTAAAGCTACTTAACGAGTTTACAAAAACTAACGTAGAAGACTTCCTCACAGTAGCTAGAAACATTAATAAACATGAATATTGGTAAACCATAATTAAACCAATTAAGTTATAAATTTCATTTTCAGGAACCTAAAAATCAACTAATATACATGAATTAACAAGAAAATGTTAAAAAATCTTTATAAATTTAGAGAAAATAAAAGTTTATTAAATTTTGACGTAGAACACTTCCAAGGAAGTCTTCTGGCAGACTTCTAACAAATCGTCAATTAGGTCATTTTTTGCAATTGAAAATTCACAAAGGAAAACTTCCAAAGAACTCTACTCTACAACAGACTTCTTTGGAAGTCTTCCTTTGTAAATATTGACTTACTTTTGTTTTCATTTTTTTTTGAAAATACGAGAGAAGACCTCCCGGTAAGTCGTCTAGGATAAATAGGTTAGTTTTGCATTTGACCAAATTGTGTCAGAAATTTGACTTTTCCTAGACGACTTACATGAAATTGGTTCTAGAAAAAAAATAAAACTTAAATATTTAATTTTTACTAGGCGACTTATATGTAAGTCGTCGCATTTTACTTTTGCCATTAGAAAATAAAATTTAAATATTTAATTTTAACTAGACGACTACATGTATGTCTTTCGTTAGACAACTTACATGGAAGTCTTCTGTGATATCCAATGTTTGACCAGAATCTCGGAAAAAAAATCTGGAAGACTTCCGTGTATGTCTCTGCCGGAAGACTTAAAAGGAAGTCGTCTAATTAAAATTAAATATTTAAGTTTTATTTTTTAATTGCAAAAGTAACCTGAAACAACTTTCATCGCCTTTGAGAAGGCTTCCACCGAAAGTTCAGAAGACTTACAGGGAAGTCTTATGGGGGAAGATTTACAGGGAATTCTTCTGGCGGAAGACTTTTGTGCAAGTCGTCTAGAGAAAGTCAAATTTCTGACACAATCCGGTCAATTGCAAAATTAACTTGTTTATCATAGACGATTTACCGGGAAGTCTTCTTTGGTATTCTCGAGACTGTTTTGTTAACAATGAAAAGTCTGAAGACTTATAGATAAGTCGTCTCTAAAAACCATACATAAAGTCAATTGCAAAAGTAACCGCTGACCAGAACCCTTCCGTATAAGTCTTTTACGACCAGAAGACTTACACGGAAGTCTCCTGACAAGCAAATCTGGGAAAAAAAATGACAATTTCATACTTTCAATCAGTGAAATAACTTAGATTAACTTCTCCTAGCACACAGAACTTCACAATGAAACAGATCCACTTGTTAATGACCAAGAATCATAGTGTGAACTTTACAAAGTTTAGAATCAAAATATTGTGTTTTACGTGAATATCAAGAGAAAGTGAAAGAGATTTAGTTTTTGAACATAAGAAATGAGATATGAGGATTGAATATCGGTTTTTAGGTGCACTAAGAGCTTCAAATTGGTTGTTCATAGTGGTTGGTGTATTGATGACAATGACAATATTGTAAATACTTGATAAAAAGGATGATAGAGAAAAGTATTCATGTTAAAAAATGAAATTTTCGTGAATAATCTGAACTTTATGGTGAATAGGACAATTAAAAATTCTAAAAAAATCATAGGTTAGTTTTGTGTTTGACTTTGAATTTGGAGGCATATGCAAGAAGTCCTAGTTTTTAATTATGGATATCTCAAAATTATAGTAAACACAACCCAAAGCATCTTGATTGAGAAAAGGTTAGGTTTTGCATAATTTAAGATACTCAGTCTAATTAATTACTGTATCTATCTATCTATTACTATATAAAAGACCTTGTCTCTCTTCTCCTCCAATCCACGTCACTAAATAAGAGGATGAGAGATTGACGCGTGTCTCATTCACACAACATAAACTCAGATTTCGTTTGGGTTTGAAAGGGATACTATACGAGTTGTTTTGTATGGATTGGGCTGAAAGTATTTAATCTTGGCCCATTAGGATTCTTCACTTTGACGATGTGAAGCCGACAATCGTTTTTAAGGGTTCGTTGTCTCCCGTAAGTTCTGTTTAGGTTTAACATCAATGGAGATTCTGAAAATCTCAAAAATATGAATTGTCGTCAGTAATCGGTATGTCTATGTATTTCGTGTTGTTTGGTTCTCGATTCATCTTCTCTTAGGTTAAAACTTGAATTGATTCATCGTCAGTAATGATGTCTTAACTATTTTGACCCACTAAACCACGATTACTCATTCAAATCCCTCATAAAGAAGTTTATCTCCACCTATAAAAAGGTAAGGCCTCATCCTTGAAAATCATCTTCACGATTCCAATAGCAATAGAAATTTCCAGTATTAAAAATTCCTTCGCTGCAGCTTTAGCCACTAATGGCGGTGAAAGGAAATCACTTGGTTGTGGAGGAGGGAGGACACCACTTGGCGGCGATGGTGGTGGTGGTCGGGATTGGTTTGTGTAGCAGGCATCTGCATGTCCTATGAAGTTCTCCAAGAACACCAAACGACTTCAGTTTATCGACAACATAAGAAAAGGTTCTGTTGGTGTTCATATCAAACGTGTCATTGAACTCTTGATTTGACGTTTCGACTTACTTATTTCTCCATTTGTATGTCATAATGTTATATCAGTCATATATGTGAAGTTGAGTTTGATTTTGATTCTTGCAGATAAGGCAATCCGTTACACCGAAACGATGTCAAACTGTGCTATGATGGGAGGAGTTCTCTCCAAGTTACAAGGTATAAACTTTGCTTTTGATTAAAGTTTCTTTCTCTTTTTGGACACCAATCATGCTGCTGTCACAAGCTAAGCACGATGTCAAAGATGAGACACAAATAACATAACGTGTAATGGCAAATATGAGGGTTGACAAGTGCGTAGCACATAAATTACATTTGAAAAGTTGGCCACTTCAATCGTGTGTTAGTTTTGGGGGTTGAGATTTTTCTTTGTTCACCTTTCTGAATTCAGAGCCAGAGGTACAAAATCAAACATAGGTCTGCTGGATACTTATTTTTATTTTTATATTCAAAACCACCACCATTGACGGTGTTCATTTTAGTTGGATTCTCAATGGTTCATGTATAATAATATTTAACTTTATATAAGATTATACAGATTGTCTCAGATTTTTGAAGAATGATACAATCAGTTTATGATCACATGGTTTGGACTTCTCACACTAATCTCATTGTCCATCCGGTTCACTTGCAGGAAACTCTCCAATCCATTATATCGCTATTATTTGTTGTATCAGTGTTAAAAAGGGTCATGGCTATTTTCATGAACTTTAAACGAGTTCGGTGATGAGAGCTTGACCATTAAATATATGGAATGGACTACTAGATTTGCCTCAAAGTTGTTTATGAATGAATGAATCAAAGACCATTTCTTATAAAAGTCATTAATGTATTCATCAAAGCACATGAGTACATTAATTAACAACATTCAGAATTAAATTCATGGATCATATGTTACGCAAATCATCAAGGAAAATGAACTTTTAATCATTATTTTTAACATATTGTGAATGATGTTACTCTTTTTTTTTTTTTTGCAAAGCCCACTTTATGATACCATATTACTCATTTTTTTTGTTTACAATACCATAAATTTCATGCTACAACAGAGAAAAACAAAATAAAATTTCTTATCTATATAATAAATTAAACAAAATATTATAAATATTGAAACTTTTCAAAAAAATAGTTTAATTATATAATTAAATATAATACAATGTATAATGAAAGATTATGTATAAATGAAGAGAAAATTTTAATGAATTAAATAACTTACACTACAGTTGGATTAGCATATATAATTATCTATATTTTTAATGTAAGACATTATTGAAAACGCATTCCGCGAGCGCGAACCGATTGATTCTTAGAACTTTGATCAACAAGGTTCCTCTAATAAATGTCCTTTCTTAAAATTTACAGAATCTCTGGTTTTTTTGTCCGGCTTCGTGCTGTCAAGCCTTTCAATGTTATTAAGAGAAAATATTTGTTTTTGTTTAGACTTAAGTAGGATGAAAGAAAGACTTCTTATAAGATCGATTCCAATCCAGCAACAACTAGGTGTAATTAATTATAAATGGAAGAAACAATTAGGAAAATATTAAATCTGTTAATATAGTTTAGTCACATATATAAAGATTTTGGGGCTTATGAATTGATTTTCTTAGGATTGTATTTACACATGCGCAGATTTAGTTAAAATGTATAAAAATGATTTGCTGATCTAATTTAGTTTTCTTTGTGTGTGTTGATCAAATCCACCACAAACATAATGAAGGAAATCACTTTGATTTTTTACCGAAGTCCGATTAATCATATGTTTGTGCGCTGGTCACTGGTAATAGATAAATCAGTTGTTATTAGGGGTGTCAAAATGGGTCATGACCCATGGGTTGATCTAACCCAAATTGATCTATTAACTCAAATAAACTGTTTATTTTTTATCTAATGGGTTAATGAGTTAACAGGTTAATTGGTTAACAAGTTAATGGGTTAATAAATTAATAAGTTAACAAGTTAAATAGATATATTAGATTAGGTCAACCATGACCCATTAACAGTAAAAATCGATCATTTAGTCAGAGTAAACATCGTATTCACTGTCTTCATCAATAATTTTTTTGACCAAAAGACTATTAGTTTGATCGACTAATCTTTAATTAATTGTAACAAATATAAAAATATTTATTAGTATAGATTAATAATAATATACAAACATTTTGATCGAAAAATATATATACACACATTTTAATTTCATACTTAGAACTTGAAAACAAAATAAGTCCATTTATATGATCATATTTTGAACCTTTTAAAAACTTGTAAACTTTGATTAAAATTGATATACAAAGGGTTATTCACTTAAAATTGATATTGGGTTGATGGGTCAACCATTAACCCATCTGACCCATATAATTTAATGGGTAATGAGTTAATCCAATCCATTTAATAAATAGGTTAGATTGACCCATGACCCATTATCAATCAATTCATTTAAGTTATGGGTTAGGTTAATTCATTTGATCCATTTTGACACCTCTAATTGTTCTACGTAAAAATTAGATATCTACATTATATAGCCACACTTGGAATTAATTATTTTATATTTAAAAGAATTTGATCATTGGTCTAGACTAATAAAATAATATGTTCAGTAAAAATCACTAAATCACCACAAAGTAGTTAAATCAATTTGATCTTTCGACTACTATTTATAAACTTGGGTGCAAAATAAGATTTTCGGCCCATAGTTTTTCAAGTCATGAATCAACCATGACAATGTTCCATTCAAGTATAAATTACTTTTATTAAATAAAGTTGAACTATAATATCTTCACAAATAAAAATAAAGTTGAACTAATGGTTTAAGAGACTTCAAAATACCATCCACTTGATAACTTATTGTTTCTCTCTTGTATTTTTATTAATGCTATCTTTTATTTCATTCTATTTACGATGATTTTCATGAAACAAAGAACAACGGAAACGGACAAAACTAGAGAAAGCGTGGGGCGGCTCTTGTCGTGTTCGTGGCACGATATCTTGAAAAGTCGTATTGATCTTGAGTTCTGCGTTGACAGTATTGACACTTTATATAGAAAATTAAAATACAAAAAGAGATAAACTGAGTCAACTTTACCTTAAAAAGTAAAACTTATGCGAAGGCACTGGTCAACAACGTATCAGTAGCCACATAACCAAATACATATGTTTTGATTGTACTTTTGTGCATTTAGCGTGTCAAATGGTTAGATATTTGTAGTTTATCATTATTTACTTTTTCTTAATTAGATAATTAAAATTTTGTAAACCTTTTGTAAGCAATCAAAACTCTTTCACATCTCTTACTCGAATAAAAAAATAATCACAGGCTTATAAGTTTATGAACCAGAAAGATAATATTCCATTTTTATTTTTGTATAATTTGCAGTATATCTAACAATATGTGGCTAAAATAAATTTTGTGGGTGTACTTTGACAATAATACAATCCCAACGGTGTAAATCTGTTTTTTTTTTCAAATAAAAATAAGATGCAATGTATGTACAAGCTTTATATATTATAATTATTTCCTAATTAGGTCATACACTACACACATGCTGTGATATCTCTCTTGCGACATCTAACATGATAATGGAATGGCACAAAAAAACAGGGAATTGACAAAATACAAAATTAAAGCATTTCGAAACATTGTGTTATATTGATATTTGCTTTGCTTGCCTTCACTTTAATCTATGTTCCGTTCAATTATAATTTTCTGTGCTTATTTAGATTTGCACTGCTAGAACTGTTTTGGGTTTAAAAGATTTGCAAATTGTTGTTACTGTTAGAAAATACGGGACAAATTTTGTGGGAAAAAATCAGAATTTACGGGAGCGGGAAGAAAACACACAAAATTGTTAACGGAGTTCGGCCAATCTTGCCTACGTCTCCGGACCTGCTACAGGTCTTTTATTATTAACCCGGGAGAATTTACAAAGCTCTCAACTCACACCCGAAAAAAAAGTTTTTTTTTTTTTCTTACGAAGAGTTTTCTTCTTCTCTTCTTTCTTTCTCTCTTTCTCTTCTGGATTTTGGGATGCTCTTGCCTCTGCACCATACGCCTCTATTTATAGGAGAAATTGAAGGTTGGTGAAGCTCACGATTGTTGACAAATCACCACCTACCAAACCGTCTTCTTTGATTACGGCCACCGTCCACCGTCATCACCGGCCACCAAAAAAAAACGTGTTCTTTGACTAACAATCTCCCACTTGAAGACTGATTTCAATCTGTCTTCACACCTTGATCAATGTAGCAGGTCTTCCCAGCTTGTTACTCCGACAAGCCAACTGAGGTTGCACATAACCTCAGCTTATCGCGCGGCACGACCTTCGTTAACATGTCTGCCGGATTCTTACTTCCTGGGATCTTCTCAAGCACCAACATTTCATCTTCCAATGCTTGTCTGATGAAATGATATCGACGATGTATGTGCTTCGTCCGAGCATGGTAAACTGGATTCTTTGCCAAGTCGATGGCGTTTTTACTATCGCAGTACAATACACTTTTCCTTTGGTCATGGCCTAACTCCTCTAGAAAAGATTGTAGCCATATCATCTCTTTTGTTGCCTCCTTCACCGCAACATACTCAGCTTCACAGCTTGATAGAGATACAATTTTCTGCAACTTTGAAACCCAACAAATTGCAGTACCGCCAAAAGTGTAGACATATCCAGTTGTGCTCTTCGTGCTGTCAATGTCACCTCCATTGTCAGCATCAACATATCCCTGCAATCCCGTCTCAGACTTCGTGAAACATAGTGAAAGGCTTGGATTTCCTTTCATGTATCTGAAAATCCACTTGACGGCTTCCCAATGTTCCTTTCCTGGATTGCTCATAAATCTGCTGACGACTCCCACTGCATGTGCAATGTCTGGCCTTGTACATATCATCGCGTACATTAGGCTGCCTATAGCAGAAGCATATGGAACCTTATCCATATATTCCATCTCGTCTTCCGTCTTTGGAGACTGTTCTCTGGATAACCGAAAATGATTCGCCAGAGGAGTACTGACTGGCTTCGCGTCATCCATATTAAATCTCTTGAGGACTTTCTTCACATACTCCTCTTGTGATAGCTTGAGACCCTCTTTGCTTCTAGTGATTCTCATTCCTAGAATCTGCCTTGCTTCTCCAAGGTCTTTCATCGCAAACTCTTCCGAGAGTTTCGTCTTCAAGCTATTGATCTCATGCAAGTCTGCTCCTATCATTAGCATGTCATCCACATATAGGAGCAATATCAAGTAGGACTCTTGAACCTTCTTGAAGTAACAACAGTGGTCAGCTTCACACCTCAAGAAACCAACGCCTTTAATAAAGCTATCGAACCGCTTATACCACTGTCTTGGAGCTTGTTTCAAGCCGTACAAACTCCTTTTCAGCTTGCAAACAAGGCTTTCTTTCCCTTTAACTTCAAAGCCTTCGGGTTGCTTCATATAAATTTCCTCATCCAAATCACCGTGAAGAAATGCCGTCTTCACATCCATCTGCTGAAGATGCAGCTCTTCTTGTGCTACCAGCCCAAGAACCGTTCTGATGGTCACCATCTTGACTACAGGGGAGAAGATTTCAGTATAGTCAACGCCTTCTTTTTGTTGGAATCCCTTCACAACAAGCCTCGCTTTATAGCGCTTACTCCCATCAGGTTCTTCTTTTATTCGGTAGACCCACTTGTTATGCAGTGCCTTTTTCCCCTTAGGCAAAACTGCTAACTCCCACGTGTGATTGGATAACAATGAGTCCATCTCGTCGTTCATTGCAAGCTCCCACTTGATCGACTCATCCACTTGCATAGCCTCTTCATAACATTCAGGCTCTCCTCTGTCTGTGAGCAGAATGTAGTTGAGCGATGGAGAAAATCTTACAGGCTTTCTGATGACTCTACTTGACCGTCGTAACTTCGTGATAGGTGTATATGGGACCACTTCAGAATCATCACTCTCTTCAGCCTCACCACTCTCGTCTTGAGAGATTTCTTCTTCTGTTGTTGGGGTATCCTGTGGCAACCCTGGTGTCAGGATATCATCTAAGTCAACAGCTCTAGGCTCTTTCCTCTCCGAGCCTTCTCTTAGCTTATCCTTGTACAACGCTTCTTCGTTGAACACAACATTCTTGCTGCGGATGATCTTCCGATTTTCATCATCCCAAAACCGGTAACCAAACTCCGTGTCACCATAACCGATGAAGTAACACTTCTTAGACTTCGAGTCAAGTTTACTTCTTGCAGCATCGTCAATGTGAACATAAGCTAAGCATCCAAACACCTTTAGATAAGAAAGGTTTACTTTCTTTCCACTCCAAGCTTCTTCAGGGATCTTAAATCCCAATGGCACAGACGGTCCTCTGTTGATTAAGTAGGCTGCAGTATTGATTGCATCTGCCCAAAACGTCTTTGGCAATCCACAGTGCAATCTCATGCTCCTTGCACGCTCGTTCAAGGTTCGGTTCATCCTTTCCGCTATTCCATTTTGTTGAGGCGTTCCAGGAATAGTCTTCTCCATCTTGATTCCGTTATCAGTGCAGTATCTTTTGAATTCGCCGCTGATATACTCACCACCATTATCAGACCTTAGACACTTCAACTTGAGATTTGTCTCAACCTCAACCATGGTTTTCCATCTCTTGAAAACCGAGAACACTTCATATTTGTTCTTCATGAAGTAGACCCACACCTTTCTTGTGGAGTCATCAATAAAGGTCACATAATAGTACGAACCTCCCAGCGATGCAATAGGAGCGGGTCCCCACACGTCAGTGTGCACCAACTCTAACTTCTCAGACTTTGGCTCTCTTCCTCCTTTCAAGAAACTAACTCGTTTCTGCTTTCCAAGGACACAACTTTCGCACATCTGATGATCCACCGTCTTCAGATCTGGAAGAGCACCATTTGCCACCATGAGTTTCATCCCCTTCTCACTCATGTGCCCTAATCTGCAATGCCACAACTTGGTTTGTTTGGCATCCTCGACAACAGCAACAGTGTCTTGATAGCTCGTCGTCATATAGAGAGTGCCTCTTTTATGACCTCTAGCAACCGCCATGGAACCTTTCTTGACTCTCCAGGCTCCACCACCAAAGTTGACATCGTGCCCCGTGTCATCAAGTTGACCTACCGAGATTAGATTTCTCATCAACTTTGGCACATGTCTGACCTTCGTAATCTTCCACACCCGTCCATCTGACATCTTCAAATTGATATCTCCAATACCAACTATGTCCAAAGGTAATCCATCAGCGAGATATACCTTTCCGTAATTTCCAACAACATAATTCTCCATAATGTTGTGGTGCGGTGTGGTCTGAAATGACGCTCCTGAGTCAAGCACCTATGAATCTATTGGGCTATCGACATAGGAGATTGACGCTTTGGTGTTATTTCCAGCTGCATCACGAGCTTCACTTTTCCTCGGGGAATCAACAGACACTACCAATGCGTCAGCGATTTCACGTGTCACTGCATTGGCTCCGCCTCTAGTGTTGTCTTCCTTCTTCGGTGGTGCCCGACAATTCTTCTTAATGTGGCCTGTCTTTCCACAATTCCAGCACTCTGCAGGCTGTCTGAATTTGGACTGACCCCGTCCACTCCTTGACTTCGATCTGCCATAACTCCGGTTACTTCTATCTGGGTTTCTCCCTCTGTTTTCCACGTTGAAAGCAGAGCTCGTTGATGCTTCCCCAGAGTCTATCCTTCGAACTTCCTCGGCAAGGATACGATCTCTAACATCATTGAATTTGAGCTTTTGAGTACCCACAGAATTACTAACCGCTGCCCGCATTGGCTCCCAACTATTTGGCAGAGATGCCAACAAAATCAGTGCTCGCACTTCATCTTCAAACTCGATTTCAACCGATGACAGTTGGTTGACAATCGTGTTGAACTCGTTCACATGTGCGGCAACCAGGCCACCTTCTTCCATCTTCAAATGAAAGAGTTTCTTCATGAGAAATACTTTATTATTTGCCGAAGGTTTCTCATACATATCAGAGAGAACTTTCATGAGCCCTTCAGTGGTCTTCTCCTTCGCAACGTTGTGAGCAACGTTCTTCGACAGTGTTAGCCTTATAACACCCAGAACTTGTCTGTCAAGGAGCTCCCACTCAGCCTGATCCATCTTCTCAGGCTTCTTGCTCAGTGGTTGATGAAGCTTCCGTCCGTACAGATAATCTTCAATTTGCATTCTCCAAAATGCATAGTCTGTACCATCAAATTTCCCGATACCGTGTGCTGAACCGTCTTCGCCTCCCATCGTTTCTGAAACCACCGTGTTTAAAATACCTCCGTCGATGAACCGATGTTATGTGAACAGTAACCCACTATTCACAAAATCACTATTGTGAACAGAAACCCACTATTTTAAATAGTAACCCACTGTAGCTCTGATACCAGTTGTTAGGAAATACGGGGCAAATTTTGTGGGAAAAAAATCAGAATTTACGGGAGCGGGAAGAAAACACACAAAATTGTTAACGGAGTTCGGCCAATCTTGCCTACGTCTCCGGACCTGCTACAGGTCTTTTATTATTAACCCGGGAGAATTTACAAAGCTCTCAACTCACACCCGAAAAAAAAAGTTTTTTTTTTTTTTTTTTCTTACGAAGAGTTTTCTTCTTCTCTTCTTTCTTTCTCTCTTTCTCTTCTGGATTTTGGGATGCTCTTGCCTCTGCACCATACGCCTCTATTTATAGGAGAAATTGAAGGTTGGTGAAGCTCACGATTGTTGACAAATCACCACCTACCAAACCGTCTTCTTTGATTACGGCCACCGTCCACCGTCATCACCGGCCACCAAAAAAAAACGTGTTCTTTGACTAACAGTTACAACGGTTTGGCTGTTGTGGTGATCGTCTCCACCTGCTTGCATGCATGCAAGTCTATCCAATTCAGTTCAAAGGATTTGGAGAGTTGTTTTTATTCTCATTAGGTCGCCGAATACGCCAGGTAAACTGATCTCTTCTCTGCATCTTCTGGAATGGTGTCATGCAGGTTCGGCTCAGAAAAATAAAAGGCCCTGTGCCATTTTAATTCTTTTGTTTGGACTAATGAGTATATTTTAAAATTATCTTTCAATCTATCAATTTTATTTAAGCCCTAAAATAATAAAAAAATTAGCAAAAAACTGTGCTCTGTGCATTTGCACTCTTAGCCTTCCTTTAGAGTCGGCACCGGTGTCAATTGTTCCTTTTCTGGATTTTAAGTGGTATGAAATGGTGTGATTTGGAGCATAAGAATGTGGGTTTGTATGTCTTTAATAAAATTTGATCTTTAGTGTTTCTTTTCTTTTTCTCATTTTGCTTCTATGTTATTAGTGTATTGTATTTTGATCTTGATCATTACAAAATTATAGTTTTTGGTCCTATTTTTATTCGAGTAAACATTTGTTATCCACCAATTTATGTTTTCAAGATTTATTTTCTCATCTACTAGCTTTATTTTCGGAAGATCTGTATTTCGCCAATTTTAGTCTCAAACCAGTTGTGATGTTAGCATTATCAATTTAATCTTTCAGAGGAATTTTCATTTTTGTTTTCTTTGGTATGTAATTGTTATTATTGCTTTTTAGGGTTGTGAGTTATTTTCTCACAAGAAGTATTGTACAATACCATATGTCTCCCAAACTATGACTACATGCTATTATCTTAGAGAATAAAATTTGAAACATTTTTCTCCACCAGATTTGGTTTTTTCGCGATTTTTGTAAATCCAATATGAAATCCTCAATCTCTGATAATAACCTAACAAAACTAACCTTAATCCAAATAAACCCGACCAAACATAAATAACCTAAACTAGCATTTCACAACTTAGATTAACCTGACATGAAAGAAATCCCAAATCAATTTCAATCAAGAACCCTAAAACAATGTTATGCAATTGAAGCCGAGAGAGAAGAAAAGTGAGGAACTTCGTCGAATATCTCTGAAGCATCGATTGGAGGAAACACTTCTCCTTGCCGGGGTGGAAGGATCATGGTAATTCCAAAAAAAAATGCTGGTGTGAGGATCAAAATGTTACTCTTATGTCCAAATCCGAGAAAAGCCCATATTGAAGGTATTTTTGTTGTGCTTTTGCTGCAAGGAAAAGTGAATTTTCTATAACTGTTAAAATTTTATCTTCTATTGGCTATACTCTTATGTTTGAAATTGATTCTTATAAGAGATGTTGTTGTTTGTTGCATGTTGGAAATCATGTTTTAGCTTGATGATATACCTTATTATTTACCAGTTTTAGACCATCATTTGAACCTTATTTGGAGTCTATTATGTATGTGTGTACTGTGTTTTAGAGTCATTATAATTCCATGTACGGTTTGGAGCATTATGGAAATCATAGAGCTTGTTAAAGTATTCAGAGAGTTATACAGTAGTTGTTCACATTTAGCTAAGTACGAGTGGAAATCAAGCACGACCATCGATCGACGGAGCATCCTTGATGTTGATCGACTGTCCACTCGCAGACTATTGGCCAACTTCAAACCTAAGTCAAGATGAATTACGAGAATACCTCTAGACGAGTTTTGACCTAGTTTATATGGGTTCTGCCATTGTTTGGGCAGAACACCACACACATGAATTATAGCTTTTAGTTTTCTTGCATTAATTTTTAGTAGTTTAGGGTAGAAGATCTCAACTCCTTCAGAGATTTGTATTGGAGTCCTGTTTATTATTATATGCATCATATTATTCAGTTCATCATTTTTTCTTTGATTATGTATGAGTAATTCACCTATTAGATTTAGGGTTTATAATGGTATTGATAACTTAGCCCCAAAATAGGACTGCAGGTTGAAGTAATATCAATCTTTGAAATTGTGTTTAATGCTTGCGTTCTAGAGTAACTAACTAGAAACCTGAACTTAGGACATGGACAACTACGAGAGTAGGTTCTGTGACAGAATTGATTCCATTGATCTAGGTTATTAGATGTATGCGAGAGCTAGTCTAATTAGCATTGCGAACAAACTTCATGTATGATTAGCGTCGATCAACACTCGGCCTTAATTAGCCGTCACTCGACGGTGTACTTCTCTGTTCGCATACGAGAGTTGGAACAAGAGGGGGGCAGACTAGTTAACATTTATTGTCGTCACATATTAATATTCCCTGCATCATATCTATTATAATTCACTTATCTGAAACCCTAGATCTATCGTTTTCCATATTTTCATTAACTTTAGTATTTTAGACAATTTCCGTTTTTTCAGATAGATTTACAACCATCCCTTTATTTATAGCTTGCCTAGCTTAACCATTAGAATTATAAAAATCTATTATGTGCCCTCGCTCTCTATGGATTTGATCACTAAGTATTGCAATTTGACCTCTCTTGGCAAGAGTAGTTCGTAGGGTTAATTTGATAGATTGCATTAACATAAACCTTAACTCGCACACTGTCAAATTTGGTGTTGTTTCCGTTGAGCAAGGATCGCCATTAGATTTATTTTCTAGGTTTTGTCTAGGCTTTTTCATACCTGCAAGTTACTAATAACTTTTTTTCTTGTGTTTCAGGTGCATGCCCAACAATACCAGAAGCAATAAGAACCATGAATTACTCTTCTCAAATCCAGTTGTAATCGAACACTCAATCTGTTAAAAGATACGTCAAGTATCGATCGACAATAGTATTCAACCGCCGATTGACGTTTCTTCACGACCAACATGATCGACAACACCAACACGACATCAATCTATGGTAGTTCATGAGCCAGATGGTTGCAAGTTTTGTTGTGGTCCGAGATGAGAGAGGGGACATGTATGACCTTGAAGGTCATCTGTGTAATGCAACAAGTCAGAGAATTGATGATTAAGGGGTTGTAATCCGGGAACCAGAAGTAAAAGCAAACACTAAAGTAGCTTGACCTAAAGCCAATGCCCAAGCTTCTCAACGGACACTGGCATACTACAATCATCCAGACCAATTTTATGCTAACAGATACGCTATTCGTCCTCTAGCTTTCTAGAGGAACGACTTTGAGATCAAACCGTCTTTTTCGCACTTGTTGTGAAGACACCCTACCATGGTTTACGACATGAGCATCCAATAGATCATCTGAAGCGGTTTGGGGATCTTGTATCTGCTAATAAAGCCAATTGAGTCCTTAATCATTATCTATTTGTAAGATCTTCAAGTACTCATTTGCTGGAGAGGCTTCACATTAGCTTAAGAAACTACCAGCAGGATCTCTGACATCCTTGACAGACATCAAGAATGCGTTCCTGCAAAATTTCTTTGATGATGCGCGAGCAGAGGACTTGAGAAGCAGAATTGCCACATTCACACATGAACCTAGTGAATCATTCAGAAGCTTTTGGTTCAGATTCAAGTCTTACCAGGGAGACTGCCCACATCACGGTTTCAACAAGGTGCAACTACTTAGCACCTTCTTCAGAGGTATTGATCTGCAGTATCGGATGGCTTTAGACACAACTAATGAAGGAAATTTCAGTAATAGGAGTATAGAGGAAGAAACAAGGCTTATTGAGAACTTGGCGTCTAGCAATAGTACGAAGAACACTAATTATTCGAGGAAGAAAACAGTTCCATCTTTGAGCGAGGAGCAGATAGATGAAGTCAAAGAAAAACTGGATAGTGTTTCGAAGTTTCTCAGGAAGAAAAAGTGAAAGCCATGGAAGAAGAAGAAGATGTGACTTTTGTTGGTCAAAACGGTTTCCAGAGATACGAAAATCAGGGCAACAACGGAAAGTCCTATGGTGGCAAGATGAGAAACTACAACCAGAATTCATAGAGAAAGTTAGAAGCTATGGTTGACAGAGAATTGGAGCAGCAACAACAGATGACTGTGAATTTTAATGGAAAGATAGAATGCTATGTACATCAACCTCAACACAAAGTTTGAGACTCCTAACACTCATGTAAAGAAGTTGGAGAATCAAGTGGTCCAAACAAGTAAGGTCATTCAGAGACATGAGACCCTGATTAAGGAGAAAGGAGAAGCTGGTCAGAAACACCAGGTCGTGTATTGATAGGTGATGATTTTTGGCAAGAGGTGAAAAGAGAACAATTCCAAGAGGGAGATTTTCGAGTAGAAAGTGCTATGTCTTTTGGGAGTTTGCATTGGTGTCGATCGACACCCGTTTCTAAGTATCGATCGACGAAACCCTCAGATTCTGTAGCTTCGTGTGAGTCTTCGAACATCGATCGACGTCGAGAAGCCAACATTGATCGATGGTCTTCAACATCAAAGCTTGTTTGTTAGACATTCGAGTCTGAATGCAAGCTTGTTTGTCAGACATCCGAGTATAGAGACTCTAGAACGGAACACTGATACACCTGAGCCAATGATAGTTGAAAAGGAAACATAAAGATACCCCCATAAAGAAGCAGAAGATTCCTAAACATATGTGTAAAGAAGCAACTGGCAAAGAGATGGATGGCTTTGCCAAAAGAGTTTTTAAAATTCTTTTAGATACTCAATTTGATGAAGCGTACTATACTTATAGATTGTGAATGTTTTTCAAGGAATCCAAAAAGACACATGAGAACATTGAGCGAATGTTCAATGGCCTCAGAGAGAAGCTGAAGCAGAATATCACTCTTAAAAAGTGACATTGGAAAGTTCGTGATTCCATGTCTTTTCAAAAGCCACGAGTATTCCAATGCCCTCTACAATATTGGATCAACAGTCAGCATCATGCCTAGAGTTATGGCAGAGAAATTGAGCCTGAAAGTGGAGCCTTCGAGTGATTCATTCACTTTTGTAGACATCTCCAAGGTGAATACAAGAGGGATAGCCAGAGACGTCCCAGTGCAAGCAACTTCTTAGTCCCAGTAGACTTCCATGTGATGGATATAAAGATTGACTGAAACTCTTCCTTACTCCTTAGAAGAGCATTCATGGCCACAGTGACATGAAGACAAACATATTGTATACATCCTTGATTGATCCAAATAACTTTTATGAACATGTTAGAGTCAAGAACAAGGTTACTCTGATAGAAATTAAGTGATGATCCAGGTTTAATTGCTACATGCTTCTGCATTTACGACCAATATGAGGAGTCTGCGGAAACAACATCAATCAATATCCAACCTTTGGTATCAGCCCTTACATACAGAACCTGCACGAAACCCACCCTTCATAATCCATCGATACCCAACTTCAACAATTGGTCGACGGTCATGCCACAAATCAGAACAAAGAAGACAATTCATAAGACATAGTCTACATTGGATAGCAATACCGTGAGATGGCTAACCTAGATTACGACACCTCCTATTTTGAAGTATAAGTAAACGAGTACCGTGCCCTTGCACTAGAGGAGGCTGGAAATTTCAGAGGATCCTATGAAACATGGAATGCAACATCGATCGACGGTGACCCAATACCATCGATCGACACAAGTCAGGTAGGATACGATGAATATTATGGTTATCTTCGACCAGATGAGTTTGGAATTATGAGGATATAGCAGACATACTCGCAATGGCCAATGGATCATGAAATTTTCTTCAAACAACAACAATCGATTGAAGCAGTTAATTCAGCATCGACCGATGGCAACACTTGGCCATCGACCGATAGTCATCACATAACATTTAGGCAGAGGCTGGTAATAGGGAAGTTATTGGAAGACAAGCCTGATGGAGTTTACCTTTCTCAAGATTTGATGAGGGATAGTATCTACCAGACATTGGATGATGTTTCAGAGCCCACAGATGTCAGGATTAACATGTTGACGAGATGCATTCAAACACTACAGGAAAGGATAAGTACAATAGAGATTGCTCAGAGAAGGATGGACAACCAGAGAACTAGAGGGGAAGACGCTGTGAGAAGCTTCATCAGTGCATAGTTTAAGATGAGCATAGAGTATGTGGATACATGCTTTCCACATTGGTTCAATGAACCACCATACTAGACCAGAAGTCCAAGCGTCGAGCTGAAGACTATAACCAAGCGTTGAGAGGGAGGCAACACACTGTGTCGTAAGTTTTATTTTGGTTTTTTATTATTTAATTATTTCTTTTATTTAATTACTTTAGGTTTTCACAGATGGAGTAGTAAAATTCGAAACACCATTGGTCGACGTCTTAGATGGTTTACCATCGGTCGACATTCATCACTCACCATCGGTCGACACTCCTTATGGAGTTTGGTAACCTCGGATTTCTCTCTACCTTTTGGGGAAGGTTCGCTGATGCTTTTATTTGAGCTTTTATTTGTTAAGTTATTCAAAAAGTTTTTATTCAGTTAAGAAGGAGATTATGATCAGACCTTATTTATTGACTAATCACATTATAGCACCATTCTTAGACATGTTGATTGCAGAGATTACTAGAGATGCCAAAGTGGATCATCATGCCATTAGATCACACTTACTAAGAAAGTTTGAAAGAACAAAAACTGATCTCCAACCTAATACTGATTATTTTCTTGCTTTGGGGCTTAGCATACATCATATCAGATTTCTTCTGTGAGTTTGTAAGGTACTAGTTTGTGTATTTCTGATTCTCATCTCTCTCTCTCTTCAAGATCTGTAAAAGAAAAGATTGAGATGATTTCCTGAGAGACAGAGGGGTAGGTACATTACCAATGATCCCAGTATTCTAATTCAAAGGAATGATCACACATTGTTGCAAGCGAAGGGTAGGTACATTGCCGTTGACCCCACTATTTGCCTACAACTTTGTCTAAAAAAACAAAAATAAGATGGCAAGATGGACTGTATTAGCATCATTGTCCATTCAGTTTGAGATCTAAAAAGATTCAGAGAGAAAAGAGGGAAGAAAAAGATCTAGAAAGACTTTATACTTATGTATGCAGATTTGTAGGAGTTGACTCCATGTGTCATTTGATCGATACTCCCAAGGTAAAGTCTGCACTTTATTTTTATGCAAAGAAATGAGATTAGTAGAGGGGTGAGTCAAATTAGTATTTGTTGAGTTACTGGTAGAATAAATTTGGTTGCTACACTAGGATATGACATATAAAGTTTCTCTTTGATTAGCATTATTTGATGTGGTTGCAATATAGTAGGGGTGATAGTTATACTTATACATTATGTGAGTCTCTGCTTTTCAAACATCTTTCACAAGCTACTTTTGTTTTGCTTGAGGACAAACAAAATGTTAAGACTGGGTAAGTTGATATACATTGTTATTTACAAGTTTTAGACCATCATTTTGACCATATTTGAAGACTACTATGTATGTTTGGAATGTGTTTTAGAGTCTTTATAGGTCCATGTACGTTTTGGAGCATTATCGAGATCATGGAGCATGTTAGAATATTCAGAGAGTTATCTAGTAATTGTTCACATTCAGCTAAGTACGAGTCAAAGTCAAGCATGACCATCGAACAATGGAGCTTCCTTATTGTTGATTGGCGGCCCACTCATAGAGTATTGGCCAACTTCAAGCCTAAGTAAAGAAGAATTACGAGAATGCCCCTGGATGAGTTTTGACCTAGTTTATATGGGTTCTGCCATTGTTTAGGCAAACCACCACGCACACGAATTGCAGCTTTTATTTTTCTTGCATTAAGTTTATAGTAGTTTAGGGGAGAAGATCTGAACTCCTTTAGAGATTTGTACTGGAACCCCGTTTATTTTTCTATGCATCATATTATTCATTTCATCATGTTTTCTTTGATCACAACCGAGTAATTCACATGTTAGATTTAGGGTTTATAATGGTATTGATGAATTAGCCCAAAAACAAGATTGCTAGGATGAAGTAATATCAATCTTTGGAATTGTTTTTAATGCTTTCATTCTAGAGTAGCTAACTAGTAACCTGAACTTAGGACATGGACAATTATGAGAGTAGGTTTTGTGCCAAAATTGATTCCATTAAAGCTAGGTTGTTAAATGCATGCGAGAGCTGGTTTAATTAGCATAGCGGACAAACTTCCTATCTGATTAGCGTCGATCGACACTCGGCCTTAGCCGTCCATTGACGATGTACTTCTATGTCCGCATATGAGAGTTGGGACAAGAGGGGGTCAGGCTAATTAATATTTATTGTCCTCACATATTAATAATTTCTTGTATCATATCCATTATAATTCACTTTCCAGAAATCCTAGATCTACCGTTTTCATATTTTCATTAACTTTAGTATTTTAGACAATTTCATCTTTTAGATAAATTTACAATCATCCCTCTATTTATAACTTGCCTAGTTTAACCATTAAAATTATAGAAATCTATTGTGTGCCCTCGTTCTCTGTAGATTCGATCCCTAAGTACTGCATTTTGACTTCTCTTGGCAATAGTAGTTCGTAGGGTTAATTTGATAGATTGCATTAACATAACCCTTAACCCACACACTGTCACTTGATAGTAGTAATCATATCTTCAAATGAATTTCTGAGGCACTGATAAATGAGGTTGAGGATAGATCTTGAATTCAAAACGACAGGTTGAGAAAGAGTTGAGAGAGATAGGAAGATAAGAGATTATGTTGGGTGAGAGAGTGTAAATGAAGGTGGAGGAGGAGTTATTTGATAAGGTGGAAGAAGTGTTGGCTGAAGCCAAAGGTAGCATGAAGAGTATAATGATATTAGTCATCGTTGGATGTGTGGGTGTGGTAGGCATCACAAAATTATGTCTAAGAAAATGATGAATGTGATAAGAATAAAATGGTTGGGTGGGGATGTTGGATTTTAGTGCTAAGTGATGCATTTTAGTGGTTTAACTTGTGTTTCATTGATGTTGTAGTGTTTTTATTGATATTGTTGTGTTTCATCAGTATTTTATGATCGTTTGCTTACGTATCTAATGTCTTCTAGGGATATTGTGGTCATAAACAAACTTAACTTGCCACATTAAAAGGTGAAATAACATTCGTTTGAACAAAATATAATTCTAAGTACCTACTAGGATTGTCCAAGCCGATAAAAGAATTTAAAAACACAGTCTAGATAAGTTCAAACCACAAAATCAAAAATAGAAGACACCACAAAAACTGAGACACAAAACACTCCCAAAGTTAAGATGCGAAACACCACAAAACTCGAGACCATCAACACATATCTTCATATCCATGAAGGACATGACAACTATCCAGAGAAGCACCTTGAAAAGCAGTTGGAGAAGAGACTTTAGAAGCAACTTGAGTCAGAGTACCCTGAGAAACTTGTGAAAAAAAAAGTTAATTAGTGAATTCATGTTTGAGAATCAGAATAAACAGAAACATAACAAACTAAATTTTGTATCAAACCTGAGTTGTAATCAGGTTGAACACATGTCCACACTGCATAATATGTTTTTATGTTTTCGTTGCTTTTTGGTTGGAGATTCATTAATAGCTTTCTTCCTTTTTGTCATCCTTAATTATATTCTTCCTTCTCGGTTGGTCTGGCTCAGGTGAAATATGGATATCTGGAGCATCTATTGCTGACCAAAATGGAGCACCTCTAACTGGAACAAGATCATATCCATAGTTCCTTCTCCACATAGATGTTCTGAACCACTGAAAAACGAAATCGTCAGCCGTAAGCTTCTTATGAAGTATGATCCATATGCGTGCTCACATGGAATACCACTTGCTCACAAACATAAAAACTTCATACATTTGTGAGAAAGAGAGATAGCAGATCGCTTTGAAATACGATCCATGACAAGTCTCCTTATAGTCTCTAACATAGGCACAAATGACAACTCTCTTGCCTTTGTAATAATGTTGTTGAAAGACTTTGTGAAGTTCTTTCCACATTTTCACAATACGACTCTAACCTGTAGAATTCTCTACACCATGACCTTGGAATTGTCTTCTGAACATCATCATATGCACCAATATCGTAACTGAAAATCTTATCAAGCCTTTGCTGATATTCTGCTTCGTTGTAACTCCATGCTAAACTCCTTACATCTTCATGTCGCATTTACTCTCATATTTTTCTTCAGTTTTCCATAGATATGTCTTACACACACCATATGCTCTATTTTAGGAAGCTCTTGTTGAACATCATTAATTAGGCGATGAACCAAAGCAATCCGAGAATCAAACTCATTCATTCATAGACAAACATATATAAACTCATTCATTCATTAACATACATATTCAAACATGTAAAAATCTTACCTTTTGACGATCAGAGATGAGAATAAAGTCATCGTCATCATTGAGTCCTAAGTCTTCCTTTACCATTCTCACAAACCATAACCATTTCTGGATATTTTTCATTTGAATTACTCCCACTACCACTGGCTATATGACATTACTTGCGTCTCTTCCTAATGCAACCAATATGTGTCCTTTGATCTTGTATTTAATGAAACATCCATCAACACCAATCAAAGGTCTACATGTCTTCTACAATTTTCTTCTTATGTTTCTAAAGCATAGAACATGTTAAACTCATATTCTCCATTCTCATTTCTCAATGCACCTATCTCCACAGTAGAGTCTTTGTTTGTTTCAATTAACTCAGTTGCTTAATCTCAAAGATGAGAAAATTGATGATCATACTCAAATTCAATCCACTTCATTGCCTTATTTTTAGCAACTTGGCACTGAGGTCTCGAAACAGTGATTCCTTATTTTTACTGAACCATTTCTTCAAACTTCGTAGGCATGTAATATTCCAATTCTTCTCTAATTTTATCAACAAACAATCTTGAAATTTGTGGGACTGAGCATTGAACACTCTTCATTAGGCACACACGAATGGTTCTCAACAAACACTCTCACTTTCCACGCGTTATCACTCGGAAGAAATGATGCATATATTTTTCATTCACAACCTTCTCCATCATTAGAAGCCACACACTTAAAGCATGTTTTGTCTTTTTCATACATGTAATGCTGGATATATCGGCAGTGCATTGTCGAGAACATAGTCTTTGAAAGCAACACCATTTAAGAATGCATGGTTCTTGTCCAACCTCCCATCACCGTGTTTGATGTGAGTTACCTCTTTGGCTTCTTCTTGCAGCTTTTCTCTTCTTCGTCATCACTCTCAAGACACTGATCATGTTGAACTGAAGGTTCGTTGACGAACTCCTGAACCAGCTGCTCGATTTCAAACTGATCTCTTTCTTCTACTTCTTCATCATAGGCTTCACCAGATCCAGCATATGCATCAACGACTAAAGCCATAAAACTTTGCTTCTTTTTCAATATTGGTTTTTAATTTTCAACTTTGTTTCTCTCTTCTTAATTGTATTTCTATGATTTGCAAAAAAATTTCAGAACCTTCTATTATGGTTTTTAATTTCGAAATTGATATATTTTAGGTATAGGCTCACGGGTTAGTGGGTTCTAACTTTTTAATAAGTAATTTAGAAGAGATAATCAGATCTTAATTGGGTTATCTATTGATCTAAGGCTGATTTTATGAAATTTATAGTTTTAATTATGTAAAATAAATCGAGTAATTTAAATTTATGTGGCTAAAGATTTCGAATTTTATATCATGGAAACATAATTGTTTTACGTTTTTTTAATAGCGAAATAGATTTTAAACTTTATTCTTGTCAATAAAGAAGCATAAAATCGTATTTAGACCATATTGAATAAATCTCCTCAATATTCCTCATACAAAAGGTTTTGGTAAATATCTGGGTTTACCAGAAGCTATAGGAAGAAACAAATATGATGCTTTCTCGTTCCTATCTCAACGTATTCAAAACAAAGTTGAGAATTGGTATGCTAAATTTCTTTATCCTGCAGGAAAAGAAGTGCTAATCAAATCTATTGCAACAGCTTTGCCAACATATACGATGTCTTGCTTTCTATTACCAAAGAAGCTGACTTCTAAACTAATGAGTCAAATTAGGTATTTTTGGTGGTCATCTGCAAAGGACAAGCATAAAATACCTTGGCTTGCATGGCAACGGATGACACAGCTTAAGCAATATGGAGGTATAGGGTTTAAAGATCTACACAAGTTCAATATTGCTCTATTGGCAAAGCAAACTTGGAGAATCCTTAAAGAACCGAGCTCACTACTGGCCCAAGTCCTCAAAGCAAAATATTTCAGACATTCAACATTATTGGAAGCTAGCCTAGGCCATAAACCAAGCCATGCTTGGAGAAGCATAATACAAGGGAATCAGCTAATAAAACAAGGCCTTCGATGGAGAATTAGTGATGGTAAAAATATCAGAATATGGCAAGATCAATGGATAGATACTCCACCAAGACCAGCTAGGCCATCTCTAAACCAACCAAACCACCAGTACCATGTCGCGGACCTCCTTCATCATCACAGAAGCTGCTGGAATGAAACTCAACTCCAGCGTCATGTGCATCCACTTGACATCCCCCTAATCAAAAAGATAAGGCCAAGCATTTATTCTTTATCAGACAAGCCATCATGGATCTATACTAAAGATGGAGAGTATTCGGCAAAATCAGGTTATCATCAATTAACTAAACCTGTTATCTTACATGACAAAGAAAATCTATATAATCAGGTCTGGAAAAAGATTTGGAAGATGTCATCCCCTCCAAAGATACAACATTTCTGGTGGAGAGCTTTTCAAAATATCATCCCTACAACATCAACTCTCCAAAAAAGAAAAATCAAAACTTTTCCATATTGCCCTGTGTGGTGAATTCCCTGAGACAACTCTCCATCTTCTCTATAAATGTCGAGTGGCTGCAGAAATATGGGAACTGGCAGGGGTAGAGCTCCCACCAGGTCAGCATACTACATCTCTATCTCTATTGGATTATATTCAATTCCTGGTATATAAGTATAAAGACCAAATTTCACCCATATATCCATTCATCGGGTGGAGAATATGGAAAGCTAGAAATGACAGAGGCAAAAGATGGGCCATACCAGATATCATATTCAAAGCTTTCATGGATCATCAACTCTGGACTGAAGCAATCTCTCCAAATGAGTTTCCATTTTCCAAAAACAATATAAATTCTGCTAGCTCTCAACGATTACATAATGATAATTTGCAGGGAGAGGACAATGCTGTTTGTTATACTGATGCATCTTGGGTTGATAATCAGCAACTTGTAGGTATTGGCTGGGTGTTAAAAGACGCCAGCAATAAAACCATCCTTCAGAGTTCAGCTTCAATCCAACCAACTGACACAGTCCTAGAAGCAGAAACTTTAGCCCTTAAGGAAGCTATACTGCAACTCACACGCTTAAACTACGACAAGGTAATATTCTGTGGTGATTGCATATCCCTATTTGGGCTACTTGAACAAAGGAATCTTGGTGGAAATATGCCCACACTTGGAGAGATACAGATTCATCTAGAAGACTTAAAGAAGATGATAGCAAGCAGAAACTTCAAGTTTAAATACATTAAACGCACTGAAAATCAGCAAACTGATAGTCTAGCAGTCCAAGCTAGAATAGATAAATCCCCATATGTTGTAAAATGGATCACATAAATTTTACTTGGGTCAGTTTGTAAAACTTCTTACAATTTCTCTGTTCCTAATAATAATAATAATATATAAGGTTGACAAAAAAAAAAAGAATAGGTCGGCCACCCTTTCTTATAATAAAAAAAAAAAGACTTTCCTTTTATCTACTTAGTATTCATGGAGTTCACTGCCCCACGTGTCTGTCACGGCCATAATGAATCTCCAATCGCATCATTAACCCTGCGAATTTTCTTTTTGCTGTCTTCTGTAATTCATCCTTGCGTCAGCATGACATCCTGCATATGAGATATCTTAAAGTTAATAAAATATAGTATAGCAGTGGTATCTAATATAGAATGCAGAACTTACATTTTAGGAGAGAAATACAATTGGAGTTTAAATTTTAATATTTAGAGACTTCATTCCATCACTAAACTAAATCAAATGTTTTGTATAACTTAAAAGTAAGATATTATAATTAATATTGATTTATAATATATGTATATACTATATACGAGATAAAAAAAATTGTTATGACTAATGGTTCCAATTGTTGTTTGCATAATGATAAATTAATTTCACAAGTTTTAATCATTACAAAGTTTTGCCACAGTTTATGTATGTTTAAACATTCTGGTCTATTAATAGTAATTAAAATTTTATGTTTTCTGCTTCACACTATGTGCATTAGTTCAGATTTTTTTTTTGCTTAATAATTTAGCCTTTCTGTCTAATTTATATATTTTTGTGATTATTTTTTATTTCGCAGTGTTAAAAATCATATTTAAATTTTCTACTAAATTTAAATATGATAAAGTTTTTCTAAATAAAATTGTGCTTGCTGAAACACGAGTATTTTGTTAGCATTTTGTTATATCGGACGTTTAAATAAATATTTAGAAAGTTGGGATACATAATCTAAATTTAATTGATTGTTTCTTACCATACTAATATAAAAGGACAATAGGACTCTTTGTAGATAACTTTGTATTTTATTTTTGAACTATATGAAACTAACTAATAAACTTAAGAAACCATGTATAGTATTACTTACGTGTTACGAAAAAATTGTTATCATAAACAAAAGCAAAAAGAAAAAGAACCTTTGATTTTGCAAATATAAAAGGAAAAAAAAAACAGTTCGGAGAAAAAATTGCAAATTTGTTAGGATGATGAGTTGAGGTTTGAAGAAAAGAATGAGTCGCTGACACTTATCCGACTATCTGCGCCAAACAAAGTATCCACTCAATATGCCGTGTGGGTCCTTCTTTTTTGACTACTTGTCGTTTTCCCTCACCTACTTTTCATTTTCATACATTTTCTGATTTTCATATTGCATATATTCATATTTACAGTTCGTATATATATATATATATATATTGTGTATTATCATTGTATTTGTGTGCATAGCAATATTACATGCGTATCTTGGAGCAATGGTCATCGTCAACTATTTCGTCTTAAACCGAGTGCATGAATCTCATATTCGTCGTCGATTAAGTTCGTCGAAATCTATATAAATCCTGGGTCAAAATTTGAAATGGATTATATGGATTTAGATTTAGATGACATAAAGTTATATGAAAAATGATTAGCTATCTCTACCGAACTAGAAGGCACCTTTGTATATAAAAAAATATTAGGAGTTTTCCTGCACTAAATACAAAAATAAAAATTTTAAAATTTAAATTATATTTAAAATAATTTGTTATAAGTTATAAATTTTATTATTTGCTTATAATATTTAATTTTAAAATATACATTTAATTATATATACAAATTAAATAAAATAAATAATTTTTATTTAATAATACATATGTATATAGTTAAAATTATTATCTTGAAAATATTTTTTTATCTATTTTATTTTGATTAAAATATATTAAATCAAATTCATAAAATTAAGAGAATTTTTTTAGGTATATAATTTTCAAAGTGCAAAAATAAATAATATTTTAAAATTTTATAAATATTAAAAATAAACTAATGGAATTGATATTAGAATTTTTTTTCTTCAAAAAACTGCATAAATTTTTGAAAAATTGTTTTAGGAATAAAAATTATAAATTGTACAAATAGAATTAAATAACATTTCAAAAATTATAAATTACTATTATTATATTTATATTTTTATTATTATATTATTTATTGTTATATTAATGATGATTTATTAGTTATTATCATATTCTAATAAACTTCCAAAAATATAAATCAACATTAAATATATATGTTCACTCTAAGTCCATGTTTATCCCCGGTCTCTTATGGTGGAGTTTTTAACTTTTTTTTTTGAAAAAAAAAACATTGGTTAAAAGACGGCTCTTAGAATATCCGCAATGAGGTCTTTAAGAAAAAATCTTTAAGGAAAAAATAATTAAATAATTAGTGGACCTCACCAAAAATTAAGCATTCAATCCTTAAAATCCTCAAATAAGGACTCCTTAGTGAGTCTCTTGCACTGTTTGCGGATTCCACGACACGTGGCGGCCTGCAATTAATTGATATATCTTTTTTTAATCTGAAAAAATAATAATAATAATTAAAAAGTAAAAAAAAAGTTTTAAGGACTCTCCAATGGTGTACACCATTGGAGATGCTCTTATGTCTCTTATTTAAGAGACAATTCTTAAGTTTTCTTAGTTAAAAATTAAGAAACGTCTCTTAGAAAAGTGAACCATTACTAAGAGACCTCCAATAAACATGCCATAAGCCATGTTATCATTGATGTCGTCATTTTTCTTTGAAAATTAATGTGGTGATGTTACATGGCTAATCACTTCTCAAATAATGTCTAAGGGACTAATAATTTAAAATTTATATCTAATTATTATATTTTAAATTTAGTATATATTTTAGTAATATGTTTAGATTTTAGTTTTATCAGTATGAAAAGTTAAAATAATTATTTTTATATTTTTATTTAGTTGAAAAAAGTTTAAAAAATTATATCTAATTATTATATTTCAAATTTAATATAAATTTTAGTAATATTTTTAGATTTTATTTTTGTCAGTATGAAAAACTTAAATAATTATTTTTTATATTTTTATTTAGTTTAACAAATTTTAATTTATAATTCAGATTTAGTTAAATTTATTATAAGGTAAAATATTTATCAATTATTTTTATTTTAATTAAAGTATAGTAATATATAACTAATTTACTAATTAATTCAATGAATCGAATAATATCCGTTGAACAAACATATCTTATGTCGATTATGCAAGAAAACAATAATTTGAAAACATGATTAATTGTTTTTACATAGAATTAAACTACAACTAAAATTTTAATTCTTTATGATAGAAGTATATTATCGACAATTTTGTTTTAAATTCTAAATTTTATGTAAACTCTTTTTATATTTATAAACACATTATTGATTTTAAAAAATTACTAATGATAATACATATAAGTTATTTTATATTTTAAGAATTTTACTAAAATGTAAATTTCATAAATGACATGATTACTAAAATATAAACTTTATAAATAACATTGTACATATTATAATAAGGTAAGATTCATGTCATATTTTATACTAAGCTATGTCATTATATTAATTTTAAAATAAATATGGTGATAAATACTTACATGATAAAATCATTTCTAAAATAATATATGGGATTCAGTGCTTTTAGTTTAGTAAATGTATCACGTTTGGCTCGCACTGATGTAGATATGTAATTTATTCTTGTAGAGTAAACCAGTAGATTGGTTATGTTCTCTAGGATCTAATTAAAAATAAGCTATATTTCATAATCTATATTATAATGGAAGAGTTTATTCTCTTTCCTTCTGCCACGTCAGCGTTAAGTGGGTCCTATGCCATTTTAAAAAAAAATAATATATTTCATGCTATGAGATTCGAACATTTCACCTCAATGTTTATTTGATTGACATAACCAACTGAGCTACGTGAGATTCTGTAAACATGTGCTGAAAGCTTTAAGGCAAGAAGGACTTTATGCTAACCTTAAGAAATGTGTATTTTGCACTGATCAATTGATGTTTTAGGCTTTGTTGTTAGCTCACAGGGACTGAAGGTCGATGAGGAGAAGATCAAGGCGATACAAGACTGGCCCACGCCGACCACGATCGGACATGTCCGTAGTTTTCATTGTCTAGCCAGCTTCTATCGACGTTTTGTCAAGGACTTCAGTACCATTGCTGCCCCTATGACTTCTGTGATCAAGAAGAACGTATCCTTTACTTGGGGACCAGCCCAAGAGTCTTTTAACAAGCTTAAATATAGTTTGACTCATGCACCAGTCCTTACCCTGCCTAACTTCGATAAAACTTTTGAGATTGAATGTGATGCATCAGGTTCAGGCATAGGAGCTGTACTTATGCAAGGAGGCCGACCTGTGGCCTACTTCAGTGAGAAATTGAGTGGAGCTGCCCTCAATTACCCGACCTATGACAAAGAGCTTTATGCTCTAGTAACATCTCTTGAAACTTGGCAGCACTATCTCTTGTCTAAAGAATTTGTTATTCATACAGATCATGAGACACTTAAGCATCTAAGAGGTCAGACCACACTCAAGAGGAGACACGCCAGATGGTTGGAGTTTGTGGAGATTTTCCCTTATGTGATTAAGTACAAGAAGGGCAAAGAGAATGTGGTGGCCGATGCTTTGTCCAGGAGATACACTCTTATCTCAACCATGGAAGCTAAGATCATGGGTTTTGAATTCATTAAATATTCTTATGCTACTGACCTTGATTTTCAAGAAGTTTTCAGGAACACTACACAAGGAGCATCTGGTCTTTATTACCAACATGAAGGTTTCTTGTTCAAGGAAAAGAAACTATGCATTCCCAAAGGTTCTATGAGGGAATTGCTGGTTCGGGAGGCCCATGGTGGTGGCCTCATGGGGCACTTTGGTCGTGATAAAACCTTAAGTGTCCTCACCGACCATTTCTTTTGGCCGAACATGAAAAGGGATGTTGAGAACCTATGCGTCAAATGCATTGTCTGTCTTAAGACAAAATCCAGGTCACATCCTTATGGTTTACACATGCCACTACCTATTCCTAACCACCCTTGGGTAGATGTTTCTATGGACTTTGTGCTGGGCTTGCCCAAGATAAACCACAAAGACTCCATTTTTGTAGTGGTGGACAGGTTTTCCAAGATGGCTCATTTCATAGCATGTAACAAGACCAACGATGCTACCCAGACAACCGATCTGTTCTTCAAAGAGGTGGTCCGTTTACATGGTGTTCCCAGAACCATTGTGTATGACCAAGACTCCAAGTTCCTAAGTCACTTCTGGAGGACACTATGGGGTAAGATTGGTACCAAGTTGCTGTTCTCGACCACTTGTCACCCCAGACCGATGGGCAAACAGAGGTAGTAAACCGTACTCTCTCTCAGTTATTGAGAGCTACGGTCGGTAAGAACTTAAAGAACTGGTTGTCATGTTTGCCATTTATTGAATTTGCTTACAACCATGCTAGACACTCTGCTACTAACCTTTCTCCTTTTGAAGTTGTCTATGGTTTTCAGCCAGAGACCCCCCTGAATCTTTCTAAGTTGCCAAACCCTATGTACCGTAGCCGAGATGGTGGCAGAATTTGTTAAGACTATGCACCAGAAGTTCAAGGAGACGTTGGAAGCGAAGGCGGCCAAGGTTAAGGCACAGATTGATAAGAACAGAAAGGAGGTTCTGTTTGAACCAGGAGACTTAGTGTGGCTGTACATGCGACCTGAGAGGTTCCCAGAAGAGACGAAGTCCAAACTTGCACCCCAAGGGACTGGTCCATTCCGGGTCCTTGAGAAGATCAATGACAATGCTTATAAGATTGAGCTTCTAGGTGAGTTTAAGATTTCCCCTGTGTTCAATGTATCTGATCTATCCCCTTTTCTTGCATATGATGGTGTTCTGAGGCCAGAACCTTTTCAAGGGGGAGGGAATGATGCGGCCATCCAAGTTGAGGTTCCCATAGTTAGACGTGGCCCGACTACCCGGAACGGAGCCAAGGCCATAAGAGAGGGTTTCTCCAAAGTTGTCCAAGAGATCCTAGATCAAGATGCACAAACCGACCAGAACATATTGCTGATTGAAGAGATGGTCCAGTTGAAGATTCAAGATCCAGCCGGCCCAATAGAGGTTCAAGGTCAGCCCGGTCCGATCCAATTTAGATCACTCACCCAGAACCGAACCGTCCTAATCATCTCCACATGTGATCTCGGTTCAGACTCAACCCCAACCCAATCTGGTCCTGAATAATCCACCAATGCCATAAGGTAAGCAGGTAAGATTTCAATTATGATTTCTAACCGGTTTCTTGTTTCTGGTTTGTGTCGATTTCTGTTTTATTTAATTTCTCGTTTTTATGAACTTATGGGCAAATTGTTAAGTCCTTTTATTTATTTTGAGTCCAATAAATCAAGGCCATTGTTTAGCCTTTGCTTAGAGTCCAGGAGAGTCGGCCCATTATATTTAGGCCTTAATGATTTAGACTACATGTTGTTTTTTTGCTTCAAGACCCCAAGAAGGGCAAACCACATCAGGTACTATATAAACCCCTTATTAGTGGACTTGTAATTTTTTTAGCTTATGAAATATATGAGTCAGTTTGCCCTACACACGAAACCCTAGCCTCCCTCTCTAGTCTTGCGTGAGAAACTCATCTAGAAAGGAACACTGGATCTTATCAAGTTTTCATCACCAAACTTGTGGCGATTCTTCATTCCATTCCATCCACTGATCTTGCTTGAGAGAGACACACGTCCAGCAAGCCTGATTCCATCTTCATTCCATCATTCATCCACTATTCTTGTTGAGAGAGACACATGTCCAGCAACAAGGATCCATCCATCCATCTTTCTATCCCTTTTTTACTGCACTGTTTTTATATTGCATATCATCTAGTTTTCATTGAATCATCTTATTCAAAAATCTATAAAATCGTGTTATTTTCATTGTTCATCATAGTTCATTTAGTTTACCTTCTGTTCATCATTTTAAATCCAGAAAAACTCATAAAAAGGTTCTCTTTTGTTTCAGGTACAAACCGGTTACAACTACGTCAAAAACCAGTCCATCGCCCACACTCATCAAACCTTGGAACCAATCCGGCCAAAACCCAAATCTAAATCACGCCATTCTTATAGTCTGAATCTCAGGCTGTAATATAATGGGAGAGTTTATTCTCTCCCCTTTCGCCACGTCAGCGTTAAGTGGGTCCTACGCCATTTAAAAAAAAATAATGTATTCCATGCTATGAGATTTGAACCCTTCACCTCAATGTTTATTTGATTGACATAACCAACTGAGCTACATGAGATTCTGTACTAGAAACTAAATTTTATATAATAATATTACAGCTTGGTCTTTTCTAAGGGTGTCCACGATACCATCCGAGTGAATTCAAAACACGAGGAAGGTCGGGTGGTGATTGTAGGGTCAATAAACAATGATTCAGAAACTTTGAAAAAATTAATGAACCGATCGTCAGATGAGATAGGATCCACGTGCCGAGAGCGTGGACATGGACAGCGTATTAACCATGGGCGGTCGAGACGTTACATTATTATTTCATGTTAACAAGCAAATTAAAGATTCCATCTCTACATATATATTAAAATTTTTCATAAATTAGTATAGAAAGTTTTACGGATTAAACTTCCTGATCTTCAAACTATTTTATGTACATAACTTAATGTCGTAATCTTCCTGATTTTTATTTGGCTTTCTAATGAAAATTACTCTTCACTTGAAGACATAACAAAACGGAAGGGATGACTCTAATATACAATACGCAAAAAAACAAATATTTAGACAAGATATGAACAACAAAATCTCATACACATTTAAAGCATTAAAAACGGATCTGGCTCCGCGCTTGCGCGGAGACTATATTTCTAGTAGTTATAATAGTTGAGGCTATTTAGCACATGTCTCCATCTGTCCAATAAGGATGGGAATCGAAGTGTCAGTCGAAAAGATTGCTGTGCATCCGCATATACAGGACCAGGCGTAAGAGAAAGGAGATGAACATGAAAGAATTACACTATAAGACAGTTTTAAGTTTTAAATTACACTATAAGGCAGTTTCTTCTACCAAGTTAGTTTATTCTAACAGCTTCTTTTTTCCCTAACTTAACTAGTTCCTTTTCAACTTAATTGCTAACCAATTCCTAAATTAATTAAGCGGGAAGCACCCCACACCACACATTTGTCTTCCATTTCAACGGTTGAGATGATCTCTGAATTGTTGACAAGACTTATATATGTCCTATTTTCTAGCTATTAGATTTAAGTTTGTACTTTTCTTTTTGACGTTCAAGATTCACTCATATGTGATAAAGCAATCTCACTCATCTTGTTTTTTCTTTTTCTTCATGGTTCTTTTTTTTTCTTCATCTCAATCTTACCTTTGACATCATCTCCTCGGATTACTGCTACAGAGAAGAAGGTTAGTTTAATCACACTGTTTAACAATTATGGTAATATATAATCTAATTTTCTTTGCTTATCATTATGTAAACTCGACAAAGGCGGATCACTGTATGGTTATCCCATGAGAGTGGTCCTCTGTTGACTCTCTGTGGATTTTTTTAATTAATAAGAAGAAGATGTCAAGGATTGTCCCCTTGAGGCAGACCCAAGAGAAACAATGGCTAAATTTGGCGTTTTTCCACGTTCAGTCCCTTAACTTTTTTTTTTTATTTTAACCCCATTACTCTTTACAAGTGAAGATTACTCCTGATACTTAAATCACTTACTTTTCACACGCATCCCTAATGAATTACTCGCGTTTATGTGGGTTTTTGAATTACTCCTATTTGGTGTACAAATGGCCAGTGTACATGTGGGTTTTTGTAAAATAGTGTACATGTGGACAATGAAATATATATGTACACACTGATGATTTGACCGTACAATTATTTAAACTTGCAAATGTATGTTAAAATATTTATTCAATGTACATGTGATATATTGTACAAGTGAACTCGTGTATGTGGATCATTTGTACATGTCAAGAGATTATCTTTAAAAAAATTCTATTAAGCCACAAATTCATCTCACAATCATTGATTCACTATTAAATGGTGTACATGTGAATTGTTTCAAAAGTTAAATGGTATACATATAAATCGTGAAGACAAAAAAATGTAAAATTTTGTTTTCATTCTATATTTGTCACCTTTAGATGTTTAAGTAGGTTACTAGTCATGTATGCATGATGTTCTTTGTACATAGAATGGAAACAAAGTTTTCTTGATTTTTTACCAACTAAGTTAAACCTTTCAAACTAAGCTTTCACTCCATAACCACGTGCGCCTGTAAAATATTTTTTCACATACCTCATCACATCAAATTGTTTCATTATGAGAGTGTGTTTCAATGTAAAAAGATTATTATTTTGTGTACAGTATGGTGATGTACACCTTATGACGAGTACACGTGTACATCAAAAATGAATTAAAATATGTGAAGGAATTGTACACATATAGATAGATTGGTGGTTGTTTACTACAAAAAATACCAAAATACATAACATAATAGATCAAATCAAACTAAAAAATGGTGTACATGAAAATAGGTGTACACACAATCTTGTGTGTTATTCATATCTACTAATTTTTAGATTTTGATTTTAGTTCATTTAAATAATTTTACAATGCATCTAATAATGTACATATATGTGTCCAATTGCGTTAACAAAAGATTGTAGTACATATCTGGTTAATTTGAGGCTAATTCAAAGAGATAATTCTTACTTTTTGAAACTTTATAGGCAAAAATGAAAACAATTAAAAGACTAAGCATCATTTGTTCAATTATAAGGATGTTCTAGAATTAACAATCAATTAATTTGTGGGTTAATTTAAGTTGCATATGCACAACTAAAAATTTTTGAGCTAAAAACAAATTTATACATAATGTTAAGGACCAAAAGTGCAAAAAACCCGAAAGTGACCATTGATGTTCTTCAGCCTCTCATGTCTGCACCGTGACGACGAGAGACAAAAAAGTTGTTGAAATATAATACAAAAGATGAAGAAGTGTAGCAACACGTGAGAGGATATGACAAAAAAGAGTACAATAGATTTAGGCCTTTGACGAAGTAAGAGAAGACGAAAGGCTTTTACGGCATGAGCTTTGTTCATATCAATAACGTTAGAAATAAGTTGCAGAACACAAATTGAGGCGGAGATGAACTTGAATCTTGGTGACTCGTGTTCAGGTGATGACATGGCAACGACAATCCGACTAAGTGATCTTAGAGAGACCACGACGCCGTTCAACTTCTTTATCTTCTTCTTTTTGTCTTTAAGCTCTTGTTTCCTAATTTTTCTTGAATTTTTTTTATTTTTTGTTTTTCTGTTATAGAGAGAGAGAGAGGAAAGAAAGTAAAATTAAAAATCATGAAACCCATTTAGTGTAATAAAAACTCATAAACTGTTCTATAGTGTAATAAAAACTCATAAACTGTCTCTGAGTGTAAATCACTCATGAAACATTTTGAGGGAAATTTTCTATCTTTACCAAATACTAAATATTAGTATTATTATTCATTTTTATATTTAATAAAAGATATTTTCATAAGTATTTTATTTCATTAAGAGTCAAATGATTCTTATATTAATTAAAATTTAATCTATCCCACCTCTCAACTCTAAACTATAAATTTTAGATTAATTAATTCTAAGATTACATTATTTTCTTTCTTAAAAAATGAAGGTAAAAAAGATTAAGGTAAATATGAAAAGTGATAGTAAAAAAGTATTATTTTAGACAATTTCTCAACATTTGAATGGATCCAATTTGTGGGGTTCCCTAGTTTCTTTTTCAAAACATTATATGTATATATGTAATTATAAATATAAAAGTGTTAAATATATAACAAATAAAAGTAAAAAACAGTTTATAAAAATAGTAACATCAAACATATTTTAAGCTCTATAATTTCAATATGAATAAAACTAATTTAAAAGGGTACTTTTATGTTACTGAAATTTTTCTTTAAGGAAAAAAAAAGTTTTGACAAAAAAAACATGAAATATTTTTATTATTTAGATAACATTATCTATTTTTATTTTGAAGCTCTAAAATCTCATAGTCGACTCTGCGTTTGTAAAGACTCCCCGATTTAATCTGATTTCTTGTTGAGCTGTTAAGTTCATATCATTCGTGTCTAGAGCAATTCTGAACACTGACTATAACACATTCTAACGCTCAAAACCTAATTTGATCAACTTTGTTTTTATTCAAAATAGACCTAAACTAAACAAGTGGGTCCATAAAAAGGTGGTTGGGTCTACCCTTTGGATTAACTATTAACCACTCGTTTAACGATGTTTTCGTTTTAGGCGGAGTGGACTCTTGGTCTTAAGCATACTAATCAAATTTTTTTTCTTTTTGTATTTTCTTGCTTGTACAAAAATAATAATTTGATTGTTGACGAATTCTTACTAGTCGCATGGATCTGACCTAACTGTCTCTGTATTAATCAGTTAAAAAGTCTCTATATTAATCACGACCTTCTCAATCAATGATCTTGTCTTATGTAGTAGAACAAGTCAATTCAATTTTCATTTTGTCGCATAGAGAAGCCAATAAGAATTTTAATTAATTATTATTATTCTCGATATGATTAGATTATTTGTGATGAATTTGTCTAGGACGTTGTGGTCAGATAGTAAAGAGAAAGGTTTGAGATGCTTGCATGTTCCAAATTCAATCCACTTGCTATATCAAATTAAATCACATTGCTCAAAAACACCTATATAAATATGGATCAATATTTACGGTCCATTCATATATCCAAAGAGAATATATGTTCATAAACTGCATCTCCTATTAGAGATTAGTCTATACTTTTTATAGATCAATGATATTTGAGATTAATAAAGAAAATAAAAAGATGACTTTTAAGTATATCATATATATGTGATTAACTTTTTAAAAAAAATTGTCGTGTCAAACGTCAATGAACTGATTAAGCGAGTGTCTTTCCATAAAAAAATTAAAAGAATATCGTTCGTGATTCACATAGATACAAAACTACCAATTTGTGTTAGTTAATTGGGTTATAACCCAAATAATTGTGAATTATATATTTGATAATAATTGAAATGTGCACAAGGTCACTTTCATTAAAGAATATTTTGACTCTATTTTAAGCCTTACAAAAAAATACTTTTTACGATAAGACAATCAAAATCTCACTCTTGTTCTATGCTAAGATACAAGAGAAACAAAAAAAAATTTAGTGCTTATATGTGTTCTTCAAAGATCTTTGACGATCTATGAACAATGAATTTTTGTTTCTCTCTCTAACTAACTATTAGTTTCTATTTTTTTGTAAATCATTTGTCAATGTCTACATCTCATGATATAGAGAGTGAAAAATTGCAACTAATAGTTGCAATGGTTAAACCAATAGTTGCAAAGGTTCATGAAGAAATGCAATGGTTACTAAAGAATTACAATGATTAATCACCAATGATTGCAATGATTAATATGGTTATCACTAAAGGTTGCAAACATCGATAGATACAAGGTTTCACTAATATGATTGCAGTTGTTCATACAACCAATTACAATGGTTCACATGATACATTGCACATATTCACTTAAATATCTAACAACTCTTCCCCATTTAAGTGTAACCACAAATTTATTAAATAAATAATAAATATATCAAACTCATGCATAAATGAAAATATTCGAAGAATTGCATTTTTATTTTAGTGTATTACACATTCCAAATGTCTGAGAATCAGGATGTCCTAAGAATTGAATCCCTCAACCCATTTTGGACACATGAAGATAATATACACATGTGTTTCCCATGACTCTAATTGTTTATACTTGACACTTTTATAAGCCATCTGTCCATATCCATTCATGAGCGCATACAAAGCCATGTCCCAGCTTATTGAAGCGGCATCAATTCATACTCATATTGGTAAATACTTTCAGTCATACACCTACAAATGCAATTTTCAAAGTATTTATTATGAATAATAATTCAACCTATTCCTTCTTGTATGTACAAGCACAAACCTTGAGATGATAAAAAATGTGCTTCAATCTTGAAGTATAGGCTTTCCACATTGAATTCAGCCTCCAACATCGTATTAGAGGGGAATTGGGTATCCCACCATTAAAGATTTAAAATGGATTTTAAACTCATCCCTTTAACAGACTCAATTACCAAGTCTCTAACTAATTATTTTGTCAATGATATGCTACAATTATTTTTGACCAAATAAATTATTGTGTAATCACTCCGTGAGTGATCAACTCACATAATACGCTATATCTAACGCTAGATGTCGCAATTTACCATTATATACTTGGTTATAAAATTTAACTAAGACTTCTTCACTATCATAGATAGAAACTGGTGATATTTCGGCCACAAAGAAATCTCGTAAATTAAATTCTCTAGCCAATATGCCTATTTCCCGACATATGCTAATGCTACGAGTTTGCATATTACAATCAAATTTTCATACAATTTAATAATGCGATCTGGATTAGCCTTAACTTCAAGGATTTGAATACCACGTGTGCAATACTTATGTTAGTGCTTGAAGTGTGGCTTTAGATTATAATTAGTATTTTTTTAGTTAGGGTTTTCTGTTTTTGTCTTTATAAGCCAAACACAAGACCATATGTAATTACACCATTCTTAATAATAAAACCAGAGCTTTTGGCTTAAATTTCATCTCCTTGGAGGCTTCTACCTTGATCCCCACGTGTTCAAGCTTGTTCATATTTGAGCATCCATTCGTCACCAGGAAGATTGCTCTTATGTTTATGTGAATGTTCATCAGGCATCAACAAAGCAAGGTTGACACTCGTAGATAGTTGTAGCAAAACAACATCTAAGTCTTCCACAGCGTAAGTGTGAAGTTCATCACGTCCATCCTAGAGTCTCAAAGCTTTAGAATCTATTCCACCCTCCTTCAAGTGATTTGTGGGAGAGACAACCTATCCAAGACTGTATCAAGTGGTATCAGAGCCACTTGAAGTTTAGGGTTTGATTTCTTAACCTAGATCACGTATTCATCATATATCCAACAATCTTCTATGTATTCTTATAGAAAACATGAAGGGAGGGCTAAACAACCAGCAAGAAGGGTGATGTTGCAAGGACGAAGAAAAAAGATCCAGATTCCATCTTTCTATGGAGAGTTTGATCCAGACACATATCTAGAGTGTGAGAACGATGTGGATTTCGTTTTTAACTACTACAACCACACTGAGGAGAAGAAGTTACATCTAGCAACTACTGGCTTAAGTTGGTATGCACTTGACTGGTGGTATTAGCAAACTAACAAAAGGAAACGATGTGGGGAGTTGCAGATTTCTTCTTGGTATGAGATGAAGTATGTCATATGGAAAAGGTTTGTAGCTAATATTTATGGTCAAACTGATTTGAAACGGTTGAAAATCCAATCTAGATCAGCTAAAGAACGTGTTGGGACATTCAAAGACGAGCCAAAGAACTACTATGGTCGTCATGCCCAAAGAAAGTCGCAGCTACTGCAAACACATTTTAGCTATCTTGACTATTTGCAAAGCACACAATTCAGAGAAAATCTCATTAACATGATAGCTCAATCACTCACTGCAGTGGTCCAAATTTAACCAAAGAGGTCAGTCCCACGATCAGCCTTAGTAGTTGATGAGCTAAGTATTACCAGAAGGAACTCGCAAAGAAGAAAGCAAAAACTGCATCAAAACCGGCTAAGAAAGAGCAATATATTGAATCAAAAGAAGAGGGGAGTTTACTAGACATGTGTGTTCACGTGATTGACCTAATCAAGGCTGAAGAAAGAGAGCTTGATGAGGCGCTTGTAGTTCATAAAGAGTCACTTGAGACTTTGATTGAACAAGGTGGATTCATTAGATTTTTTTCTTGTGATTTAGTGATCCAACCTTTTGTATGTGTCAGTTCAATCTTGTGGAGCATCTGAGGTTTGTCAAGGGGCTGCAACACCTTGTATTTGAACCATGAGAAGAGGCATGAGGCCTTACAAGCATTGAAAACGTCATGGTCTAGAAAGCAACTGCTACACACGATCCAATAATCCTTAAAGAACAAGATTTGAGGTCAATCCTTTTGAAGGAGGAGAGGGAGTGTAGTTCAACGTAGCAGCCAAGGAAAAGCAAGTTAAAGCAAGGCTTGGCTATATTCTTTAGTCAAGGACTTGCAAACGTGGCCAAATCATCCTAAGCCAAAACAATTTGCTAAGTTTAGACGGGATTACTCGAGATGGACCATTAAAAAGTTTGGAATGGTCAGAGAAAACCCACGCCTCAAAGAAGAGTATGGGAGCTACTTTACACGTCCACTTGATCAAAATGAACCATCTATTCGAAAGACAAAGAGGTGGGAACGTGGTATTGAGAGAGATGATCGAGATATGCTAATTCTCGGTCATATGGGGTTAGTTCGACCACCAGATGATTTAAGAAAGTTCTTGGACATACTGAACAACAAAAAAGAGCACATGAGCAGTAACAACACACTGGTTAGATCCACTGTACATTTGGAGAAGCATGGGAACAATTCTATCTTATTAGATGGACTGGATTTGAGGACAAATCCTAAGGAGGAGAGGATGATGCGACCTAGATCAGCCTTAACTTCAAGGATTTGAAGACCACGTGTGGAATACTTATATCAGTGCTTGAAGCGTAGATTCATGGGTCATTCATAAAGCTAACAGGTTTGATCCATGAGGTATTGAACCGAGAGAAGAAGAATGCTCTTGGAACGGCCGTAGAACATCATGTTATTAGGAGATCGATGGAGCAGAGTGTTACATGGACTAAGGAGGACCAGAAAGAGAGCAAGGACGTGCTGAAGTTGGTCATGGACGAGCCCAGGATTGTTATGGTCGAATATGGCCCATATCAGTCTAAAAAGAAGAAAGATTGGCATGCTTGGTTCAAGATGGACATACTGATTTATTTTAAATGTTTTAAGATTTTCTTAAGTGTTAACCCATTAGGGGTTAGTTTTATAAACCCATTAGGGGTTGATTTTATTTTTCCTTTTTAGATTTGAATTAGTATTTTTCTAGTTAGGATTTTCTGTTTTTGTCTTTATAAGCCAAACATAAGACCATATGTAATTACACCATTCTTTTTAATAAAACTAGAGCTTTTGGCTTAAATTTCATCTCTTTGGAGGCTTCTACCTTGATCTCCACGTGGTCAAGCTTATTCATCTTTGAGCGTCTATTCGTCACCAAAAAGATTGCTTTTCTATTTATGTGACTGTCCATCAGACATCAGCAAATCTAGGTTGACACTCGTAAATAGCTGTAGCTAAACAACATCTAAGTCTTCCACAGCCTAGGTGTGAAGTTCATCATGTCCATCCTATAATCTCAAAGCTTTAGGATCATTCCACCCTCCTTCAATTGATTCATGGGAGAAATAGCCTATCCAAGGCTGTATCAATTTACTTCCTAGAAGCCCATAAAATGGCACATTTCCAAGCAAAACACTCAACCACTTATAGAAGAATAATCTTCTATATTGGTAATCAAACTTGCATCGGAATACTCTTCTACCATTAAAGAAAATCTGACCTTTGACAAACCATTATTTATGATTTCATTCAAATATTCGAATTATGATTTTTGTTGTCTTCTATAAAGCACAAGCTTTACACTCACTTCAAAATAATCTTCTACCATTAAATAATATCTGACCTATGGCAAATTATTATTTATGTTTCCATTCAAATACTCTGAATTATGATATTTGTTGTCCTCTATAAGGCATAAGCTTCACATTCGCATTCATGGAAGTTCTCATTGGAGAACAATCTCACAATTGAACTTCTTAACAACTTTCTCAATATAATGAGATTGTATTAAAAATAGTTTTCTTGTATGTGTGATTCGAATTTCAACAATCACCTTCCCCATGTCTTTCATTGTAAGACTTGATGACAATAATATTTTTGCAAGCTCTAATTGTCTATCGCCAGTACCAAAGATCAATATGTCATCAACATATGATTTTTTCATTACTTAACTCATCAATTAGTTATATAAACACTTATTCTAATAATTTAACTCAAATCACTTGATAAAACAATATCATTAAACATTTGATATTACTGTCTAGGTGTCTTTTCTTACCCATACAAATAAATGTACACCTTATATTTATTACAAGGTACAATAAAACCTTAATGTTGCTTCATGTACACTTCTTTCTGAGCCATCTATCCATACCCATGGATCAAAGTCCATAGCACTGACCATGAACAATATGTTTACCACTCATGACGGCTAGGCCTTAACCTCAAGGCACTTGCATCCATAGAGATCAATAACTTGCATGATGCAAGTCATATTAATTCACACCTTTTTGGTGATGGTACATTCACACCTTTGATCCCAAACCATTTGCACCCTTTCAGTCCCGACCCCTTCACACCTTTTTGGTCCCGAACCGGTCGCACCCTTTCGGTCTCGACCCGTTCGCACCCTTTTAGTCCGAACATGTTTGCACCCTTTGGGTCTTGAACCATTCACACCCTTTCGGTCTTGAACCGTTTGAACCCTTTTGGTCTTGACCCGTTTGCACCCTTTCGGTCTTGATTACACCATTTTGGTCTCGAATTGTTCGCATCTTTTTGGCATGACTCGTTCGTACCCTTTTGGTCACGACCAATTCATATTCTTTCGTTACGACAAATTTGCACCCCTTCGGACACGACCCATTCACATATCTTCAGTCACAACTTGTTCGCACCATTTCGGACACGATCCATTCACACATCTTCAAACACGGTGCATTCGCATCCCTTTGGATACAACATGCTCGCATCCCTTCAAAAATAACATGTTTGCATCTCTTTGGTGACGGTCCTCTACATCCCTTCGATGATGCCATCTTCGATCATCATTAGCAATATTATTTAAAATGAAACTAGCATACCTTTGAAAATATAACAACGTTGTATTATTCTCCGTTGTTTCATCTTACTTGTTTCATCTTCGAAAGTATACTCCTCAAGCATTTACAACTTTCCAAACTTTGATGTTATCTCTAGCATAAATACACCAGTCATAGTTCACAACAAAAATACTCTTTAATATTGTTGGTTAATTGGGTTATAACCCGAATAGTTGTGAATTGTATACTTGGATAATGACTGATAGAGTATTTCGACCATATTCCAAGTCTTAGGTTACACAAAATCTCTTTGTAGGATGAGACAATCAAAGTCCGACATAATAGTGATTATATGTGTTCTTCAAAGATCTTTGATGGTCTGTGAACAATGAATCTTTCTTTCTTTCTCTCTAACTAACTATTAGCTTCTGATTTTCTTATATCATTTTCCACTGCCTACATCTCTTTATATAAAGAGTAAAAAGTTGCAACCAATAGTTGTAATAGTTAAACCAATAGTTGCAAAGTTCATGAAGAGATATAATAGTTAGTAAAAAGTTACAATCGTTAATCACCAAAGATTATAATTATTAATATCGTTATTACTAAATATATTCATCAATAATTACAAAGTTTTATTTATATACTTACAATTATCCATACAAACAATTACAATAATTCAGATGATATATTTACATTTATTCACTTAGATATCTAACAATCTGGACAATAGCCTCAGTTAGTCTCTTCGAATAGTTGTCCAAAAAAAAAAGAATTTCGTTACATCACATCTAGCGTTGGTTTATCACCGTTTAAAAATTCATGAGTCATGTGACCAACAATTGTATATGAATGACTACCTTTAGAATATTATCATAGTATACAAAATTTATCTGGACATATATTATCAAGCATTAAATATATCACCAATATCTTTGTAAAATCAATGCTTAATTAACTAATCCAAATTAACTAAAATAAAATCTTTTGCGTATCTTGTGAATATACTTCTAATCTAATTAAAAACATACTTTTTATTGTACACAATCTTATAAAACTCCTTTTTACTCTATATTTTATAAATATTAAAATCAATTCATAAAAACTAAAATCAAATTAGAAATTAAAAGGATATCATATTTATTCTAAACAAAAAATAATAATATTGTTAGTATATATAAATATAATCTCTCTTATTAAACCAAATAATAAATTCGCCTTACATAATTTTATAAAATGGGTTAAATCTTTTAAATTAAGTATTATTTTCCATTTGTTTTTATATTAACTATAAATAAAATTTAAATAATTTTATAATTTTTATCATCTATGCATGCAAAATTATAACATCTTCAATTTTCACAAATATATTTTTGATTTTCTTTTAAAAGAGAAATACATAAAATAAATTTAAAATAGATTTCATATTTAAAATTAGTTAACAATATAGTAAATTATATATATATATATATATATATTTAAATAAGACTATCAACAAAATTTAAATTATTACCAAAAGACAAACACCAAATCAATCTACAAATAAAAAATAAAATCAAATACATGTTTTTATAAATAAATATTTATTTAAAAATAATTTTACGCTTCTAAAACAGGGGACAGAAGCTAGTCCATATAGAAGACTTTTTCTTGACAAACCCTTAATTTGTTTCAAATATTAAAAATGTGCCATTACCATTTATTTTATTTTTTTAAAAACTAAATTAATATTAATTCTAACAATCAGATAAAAAATATGCATATTCAAAATTTCGTGATAATATCTTCCTGTTAGAAAATAAAACCAACCATATATTTTATGTACCTTTCGGTTACGTCACATATATACAAATACATTATTGTATATTATAAAGATATATATGTAGTAAAAACTCTATAAATTAATAATATTAAAATTATGTTATTTTATTATTTTAGAGTTATCAATTTACAAATTTTGTTTTAATTTTTCTATTTTAAACATATTTAAAAAAAATTTAGTGTATATACATTAATTAAAATTTAAAATGTATTCTTATTGGTTTTATTATATTACTTTATGTATATAAAATATTTTCATACAATTTAATATGATTTTAGATATAATTTTACTAAATCTCATCAAAATATATTAAGTGTTAAGAAAATATAAAGAGTAATTTTATTATGAATATAAAACAAATAATATAATGATTTATTTATACTATATAAAATTTATATACATATAAATACTAATTTATAATTTTAATAAGATCGTATATTTACATAGATTTTAAATTAAAATATTATCTTATCAATTTGAACCGGTCTAACTTAAGACTAGAAAAATTTATTTAATTTATGATGTTTATTAATTTATCTAGTACTAATTTGTAGAGTTTCTAATGTAATAGGTATTAGACCCACTCATGCAGACAGAATCATTTTGTGATTACTTATTAATACATATGTTATTAATTCATTAGTCAACAATAATTTATTGTTTATTCTCGAAATTTTTTAAATCCAAAATATATATAACATCTTTTTTTAAAAGTATATTTGTTATTGTATTATAAATATTTAGAAATTGCTAAGAATATATTAATAATTGGTTCAAAAATACTTTCAATCAAAAATATATTAATAATTGGATTTACACTTTAATGATTATTGTTTAAAGTTTAGTGTTAAAAGGGTGGGGTTGAGTTTCTAAATGATTCATAAATATGGGGAATTTTCATGTTTACCACATTATTGATAACACTTTTCATTTTTACCTTCATTAAAGACACATTTTCATAAATACCATTTTTTAAAAAAACAATTTAAAAAAAATAAATTAGAATCCTAAATTTTACATTTCTAAACTCTACCCCCACCTCTCAACTCTAAACCCTAAGTCTTATATTAATTAACCAAAATATTATGAGTGTGTTTTTTCTCTTAAAAAATAAGGGTAAAAGTGACTACGGTAAAAATGAAAAGTGATACTAGGAATGTGGTATTTTTGATAATTTCTCTATAAATATTTGGGAAATTTTTCAAAAATACCACTTTCGTAGTACCACTTTTCATTTTTACGTTAATCATTTGTATCCGTATTTTTAAGAGGAAAAAACACACTTATAACCCTTGGGTTAATTAATTTAAGACTTAGGGTTTAGAGTTGAGGGGTGAGTAGAGTTTAGGAATGTAGAATTTAGGATTCTAATTAATTTTTTTTAAAAACATTTCTTCAAAAATGGTATTTATAAATGTTTGTTTAATAAAGATAAAAATGAAAAGTGCTACCAATAATATGGTAAACATGAAAACTTACCTAGATATTTAGACAAATTAGATTAGTCTATTTTTATCGTAGATTTACAATATTTTTGAAATAATCATTCATTAATAGTATATTTGAATGGTATTAAACTTATGGTAGAACTCAAATTTCCGCATGAATATTTTGGAAAATCTTTTTATACAGTTCATTATGTTTTTTTCTTGGTTAGTATTTAATTATGCATCATTATATTTATTAAGTTTAAATATTTATAAATGAAAATATCATTCTCGAATAATAACACAATGTATAAGAATTATCTTATTTTTTAGCCACACTTTCTATTATATTAATTTATATTCAGTCACGTAATCCAATAAATACATATATATTGTTAATATATTTTCTAATTATAATACATATTATATATAACAATTTCATTATAATATTAGCATATTATCTCTACTAGTATTCACGTTAATTAATCCATTCACAATCGTCACTAAAATTACCTTTTATAAAGCCAAACAAGTAACATCTAACTGAAGTTGGACCGTAGTATGATGTGTGCTCGTAATTGGTCCTTTTATGTTTATACAAAGGAAAAAAGTTTTTCAGCTACACCATGTTTAGTCTAATATGGTGGTAACCATCCGATGTATCATAATGTGTCAAGAACTACATCAGGTTTATGCTAATCCATGCCACATGTACAAACTTTAAAATTTTATGGTGTCAACATCACACACGGGTTTAATTGATTATAATCAAAGTTAATCGGGTTAAATTGTGATTTTTTAAATTTTAACCCAAGTTAGCAAAATCCTACCCGGGCTACATTATAAACCCGACCCGACCTTCGACTTAAGTCATATCTTCCCCAATTCAAAAATTTTAGGGTTCATAAGAACGATACAAGGAACATAGAAAGAGAGAGAGAAAGATGGAATTCGGAGGAGGAAGTAACCATAAGCAAAGGGGGAAGGCGATTCAAGGCACTGTGCTTTGCTTTTGTGGACTGCCGGCCAAGATATCACAAGCTTAGACAGACAAAAATCCGGGTAGAAGGTTCTATGGGTGTGAACGATTCAAGGTACAAGGAAGCTGTATTTTTTTGTTGATTTCAAATTCTTTTAGGTTGTTAATTGGATAATTTTGTCATTGTTGTAGCGTGGAGGTGAATGCAAATTTTTTCAATGGTTTGATGAGGAAGAGGCTTTTGGGTGGCAAAAGCAAGCTTTGATTGAAGTTAGAAACGAAATTCGTGAGAAGAACAAGACTATTGCAGATTTGAAGAAGATAATCACTGATCTTCGAAGTGAATTGGTCAAAAAGAAGTAGAAGAAGACATCATTTCTAATTTTCTTTCCTTATGTCTCTATCTCTCTCTTTCTCTTTCTCTGTCTCTCTCTCGTAATCTCTTCTTCTCTCCTTCTCTCGTTCTCTTTATTTATGTATGTCTATGTCTCTCTCTCACTGTAAAATCCCCAATTCTATTTGAACATAAACCCTAAAAAATTAATCGATTTGGAGATGAGTTTTATCTGGTCGTTTTTAATTAATTGGGTCGGGTTTATAATGTAGTCCGGGTCCGATTTTGCTAACTTGGGTTAAACTTTAAAAAATCACAATTTAACCTCATTAACTTTGATTATAATCAATTAAACCCGCGTGTGATGTTGGCACCATAAATTTTTAAATTTTGTACATGTGGCATGGATTAACATAAACCTGATGTAGTTCTTGACACATTAGGATACATCGGATGGTTACCACCATATTAGACTAAACATGGTGTAGCTGAGAAACTTTTTTCCTTATACAAAGCTATCTAAATCATTATTATTGTTTAGTCGAGGTACTGATTAAGGGAAAATTTTAAGTTTACCACTTTTGTTGTATCACTTTTCATTTTTACTTTCATTAAAAAGATATTTTCATAAATATCATTTTTTAAGAGGTAGTTTTTTAAAAAATAATTAGAATCCTAAATTTTACATTCCTAAACCCTACTTCACCCTACCCCCACCCTTCAACTCTAAATCCTAAGTCTTAGATTAATTAACCCAAGAGTTATAAGTATATTTTTTTCTCTTAAAAATAAGGGTAAAAGGGATTAAGGTAAAATTGAAAAGTGGTACAAGAAAAGTGGTATTTTTGACAATTTCTCCTGATTTAGTTAACTACGGCTATTATTAATCATATGATAACAAATACACAAATTTTACAATATAAAATTTATATTATAGTTGAATAATATGAGATTGCGGAGATAAAAACTCATTAAAGTCTTAGAATTATATTGTGTAATTATATAAGGAATAATAAATTATATATAACTATTCATTAAGTTAATATAAACTTTAACGATTCTAACTTTTAATTTCAGCGATCAAAGGTAAAAAATCATTTCGCTGATAAAATATATTTATATATATATTGTTTTATGATATCTTCAGTTAATTTAGAGTTGATGTATAAAATAATTGTTTTACAGTTTCAGTTGCCATTTCAGTTCTATTACAAAATCTAACTACTATTATAATAATCCAATTATTAGGTGATAATCCGCGTTTTGCGCGGAGTAAAATCGGTTAAAAGAGATAGTCATTTTAATAATGTAGATATGATACTAATGCGATGTCAATCAAGATCTAATGTGATATTTTCATATCTTTGTTTACAAATCAGAAAAACTTCTGAGTTATACTATTTTTTCTTAACAAAATACTAAATGCAATTAATTTGTCTATAATTCAGGAAATTTAAATACAAGTTAGCGATGTATGTGTAATAAAATTTTTAAAAAGGAAAGTGGTGATCTCATGGATATATTTTTTAGTAAATTATTACTAACAATGTTCCATAATATATTATTAGATTGACAATTATTCATAAGTTAACTTAATGAGATCATGAATTTTTATGTATTCATTTACATTACCGATTTAATTTTTAAAATAAAAATAAAAATATATTAAACTAAAGAATTAATTTTAAAATTTATTTTTATAATATAAAATTCATTTTTGGTTTATACTAATTGTATGCTATTATTAAATAAAATAAATTGATTTTATACATTTTAATTTTATAAATTAGTATGCATTAGAAATATATTCAATAAAATAAATATATATTATTTAAAAATAAATATATTATATATGTTATATTAACTTATAATAAAATATAAACGATTTCTCATTGTTCACATGCATTTTGTATTTCAATATTTAAACAATTTAAAGATTTGATTCTATAAACGGTTGATTGATAACACGGTGCAATATTATACATCATAAAACATAGGTCCAATGACATTGAATTGTAAATATTCTAGTAAATTATGTCTATTTTTTATAAAAGAGCTGCGAATGCTTGTGAGACTGCCACGTAAATAATGATAATTTTGTTAATCACACATGAATGAAATGTTATTTATTAAGAATGCTCCTTAAATAATATATAAGGGATATTGAAGAAATATTATTTTGGGAAATTGCAAACTATCATTTTACTACCATTTTTATGTTTACTTTAACCGCATTTACTTTTAGTTTTATAGACATTTATAATCTTAGGATTAAATAATTTAGACTTCAAGTTTATATTTGTTAGACTTAGAGTTTATGTTTGTAGGAGAAGGGAGAGGGGTTAAAATGAGGTTTATGATATAAAATATAAATAAATACTAGAAATTGAAAATAATTTTTTTTTTAAATAGTGTCAAAGGGAATTCATAAACTTTCTGATTAAAATGATTATTATCATTAGAAAGTTAAACTATATATTTAATGAAAATCAAATCTTTCAAGGTTTAGAACTAACACAACTTTCCATATAATATGAAACTTCTTATTATCATATTAAATACGAACAATAATACTATGAATATATATATCAATTAGTAGAAATGAAATCTTACATGAAAAAATTTAACTAGAAAGTTTACTAAATATAATCCACATATATGTAGCTATGCTCCTTCTTAGTAATTTTCTGTTTATATTTTAGTTGTAATTGCAGAATTATTCATCATATAAATTCATATTTTTGATTTTAATAAAAAAAATTATATGAAAAACTTGACATACAAACCAGTTAAACTATATATACCCCACTTCCAAGACATATGCGGCGGTGTTTCACGGATAGGAGCGAGAAATACACGAACAGCTCTCTCTTCTCTATAATCTGAAATATAAGTGCTCATTTAGACAATAGAATGTATGAAGAGTTACATGAAATCCAATTGACATTTGCAACAAATTGTTATCGGTTGGTAGAAAAGGTTCTGGAATCAGAAAAATGCTTTGTTTTTACAACATATTTGGAAGACATACGGTTTCTGAAGGAGTGTTTCAGTCACATGACAATTATCCATGTTTTTCGATCACATAATATACTGGTGGAAAATCTCGCATGTAATGTAGGACTCGGACGTCTTATATCATTCACATAGATTTAGAGTTACCAGTTTAGTTTACAGAGTCTTAGTTGAATTTGTTTAAGTTGCTATATATATATATATATATATATATATATATATATGTGTATTACACAAAAATGTTAAAAAATTATATTTTTAATGGACGGAAATTTTAATTGGTTATATATGATTATTGATAAAAATAATTAAATTTGTAAAAGCAATCAAATAATTAAATATATAATTTAATATATATATATATATATATATATATCTACCAAATAATTCATAATCAATTTATTACTACCTCCGTTTCACTTTACTTGTCGTTTTAGGTTTGTACACACAGATTAAGGAAACATTCAATTTTACATATTTTCTAGATAAAAACACAATTACCTATATATTTCAACCAATAAAAAATAGAATAACATATAAAATTAATAAATTCTGCATTGAAACTACAAAACGACACTTATTTTGAAACGAAATTTTTTCTCTACAACGACATATAAACTGAAACAGAGGGAGTATATCATATCAGAAACATAAAAATATTATATTATATTTTCAAAGTTATTTGTATCTGGAATTTGTGGGCAACCACCTACTAATAATATTAAAAGGGAAAGAAAAATAAAACTATGACTTTAATTAATAAAGTACAATAATTGATTGACTTATCACAGTTATGTAGAAGAATAAAATATTAACAGAATTTAGAAAAAGATACTCGAAAAGAATATGGACCGTCTGGTATAAAGAGATTAGAAAAGAAGTCACGAACACAATAGGTCCAGAATAGGTGACATGACACATAGATCAAAACGTAGCATCAATTGGCGATCGTCACCATATACCATCTATCCCTTTAATCTCAAGCCACACGAACAAATCTTCCCTTAAAAAAATCTGATTGATGATGAAATAAATCTTAACATATTCTGTAATCTGTATCCAAACTAATACTATCTTCGTAGTAAACTGTATAATTACTATGTAGGAAAATTGTTATTTATTACCGCATATGTTGGGGGCGGGGTAGTTTTATTATGTACTCAAACAACAGTAGAATTAAATTTTACTGAAGTACTTAATCACAACACTAAAATTCTGAAAACCAAATATGAAAAAAATATAATCATGTTTGACAAATATTAAATCCGATTACAACATATTTTATGCATTTTTTGAATTGACGATGGAATAACAACAAATTGTGTTTGGGTTTGAATATTTAACAAAATTCATGGTTGATTTACACTTCTTTACTAAAAGTAATATAATCAAAACAACATTGACAAGTTTCTATTTCCGACCAATGTAGTAAACTATCGATTTTTAGAATTTAGATGCTTAACCAATCATAGGTTACAGTTAGATATAATGTTTTAAACAGAAATATTATCCTCTTTGGCGTCTTGTATAACACTAATACCAAACACCTATCTAATCTCAAATTAAAAACTTAACTAAAATAAGAGGATAATCATCGCTTCTAGGAAAGCTAAGCAGCGAACAAACAAATAGACTGTTGTTCTCAGAATTGTAGGAAAAAGCGAGGGATTAGGAACACTCTATTATTTCAAAATCTTTCTTTCAAATAAAATATACAACCTTCGGAATTAATAAATATAAAATCAAGATTACTTACAAAAAATAATTCAACTTGGTAATATTATGATGATATAGTGCTTTTTTTCTTTTTTTTGTTTAAAACTGTTTCCAATGTCAACTAATTCCCGTAATTTCCACACACTTGTCCTTACTTGCCTATATAAACAAACATACACACCCTCATAAAACATATATCAACGTTCCACTTTCATATAAACTCTTGACCTTTGTCTAACAACGATCTAAGAGTGAGCCTATATTAAAGCTTTCTGATTCTGTTTATAAACATGGTTGATGAGTTTCAAGCGACGGCGGCAATATGCGGCAGCAGCGGAGGTGGCGCGTGGTGGAACTCGCCGAGGAGCGTTAAGTTTCCTCCAGATAATTTCTTGTCGCCGTGTTTCGGAGCTGCTATCACTTCCGATGATTTTGGCTCTCAAGAGAATAATATCAAATCTAGCAACATCGTTTTTGGGCAGCGAGAGGCGGATTCCGACAGTGGAGGAAGCACCGTGACGATTGACTCGACGATGCAAATGATGGGTCTAGGGTTTTCCTCGAACTCTTCTTCAGATTGGAACCAAACCATTTTGTAAACCCTAACTTTAGTTTCTTTCAGATCTTCTAGCTTCTTGATGATATTGGAAACCTTCAATAATATTCATTTATTGCTTTGTGTTTTTCAGACAAGAAGACTTAAACTCAAGCTTCGTAAGGAGCTCACAAGATCAAGATCATGGCCAAGGGTTCTTGTCGACAACTACTTCACCTTATTTTCTTAATCCAGCCTGTTCTTCATCTTCACCAACTTCTTCCTCGAGCTTGTTACGAACCTTTTATGAACCCGAACCCAACTTGTACAGCTTCGTTTCCACCACTAGCTGTTCAATCAACGACCCTCAGGCCTCTTGGGCTAATAATAAGTCAAGCCCTAATCATCAAGCTGCTTCTGGACTAATTAACAACTTCTCTAACAACACAACCTCTCGACCCTTTTGGAGTTCTTCATCAACCACTGACTTAAATAACACGATGCGGAACAGTTTTGTAACCATTCCGCAGACAATATCTACACGTATTGAGGACAAAACCAAGGTAATAAATCACATGTACATATATGTAGAAATTTTCTGATATATAAATTTTGCGGCCAACTAACTAGGTCTTCTTTTTTGTTTTGAATAAGTAGAAGACGAGAGGCCAGAGCGAGTGTTTGAAGAGAGGAAAATATAATGAACTTCCGTCGAAGAAACAGAGAGTTACCACACCTTCACCATTGCCAACTTTTAAGGTAGATAATCAAAAATATTTGTTTCTAACCTTTTATTTTAATTAAATTTCTTGGTGCTAAAATTGATTGTAAATGTAACAGGTGAGAAAAGAGAATCTGAGGGACCAGATCACTTCATTGCAACAGCTGGTTTCACCTTTCGGAAAGGTGAATGATTTATATTTCTATTTATTTGTTTTCATCTTCTTGTTCAATGGTCAGGTTTATTTATTGAGTTTCTTTTTTTTTTTGGGTTATCTGTGGGTTAATTTTTAGACAGATACTGCATCTGTTCTCCAAGAAGCTATAGAGTACATCAAGTTCCTTCTGGATCAAGTCAATGTACGTTTCTAGCAATTTATATTTTTGATATTTTCTAAAAATAATCAACAAACCCTAGAAATGAATAATAATATTTTAAAAATACAGGTTCTAAGTACTCCATACATGAAACAAGGGGCCTCGATCCAACAACAACAGCAGGTTTAATGAATACTCGATCTAGTGTTTGATTTGTGTCCCAACTTCGGAGTCTTCATGCAATTGTTATGGTTATTTATATTAAGTACGGTAATTAACATGCAGATATCTGGTAAATCTAATGATCAAGACGGAAACGAGAATAAAGAACTAAGAGCACACGGTCTATGTCTCGTCCCGATGTCAAGCACTTTTCCGGTGGCTAATGAAACAACCGCCGATTTTTGGACACCGACGTTTGGGGGCAACAATTTCAGGTAGAGTAGATGAACGTATACCATACGGTTCTTTCTTAGCATCGAAATATTAATCAATGGTATTTTAATAACAAAAAAAATAAAAAAAAATTCACAAGTCATGATCAAAGAGTGAATCATTACATGGAGAAAAAGTAGAGATGGAGGAAGGTGACTCTTCAAAGGTGGGCAGAGGCAACAATGGTGTTGGAGGGGACCACCTACAAAAGCAAGAATGATTTTGGGCTTAGAAAATGGGATTATCTATAATAAATTAATAGGCTCTATATTGGAAAAGAAACATATATACCTTAATATAATTGTTTATACATGTAATAATTTAGCTAAAGTTATCTTTTAATTCTATTAGGTGATTAAAGAGAGAAGCTTGTGGTTGTCAAGACGGATGGGAACATATGCTAAATTCAGCTTACAGACTCTAAAATATGGCAATAATTTTAATGTTTTTTCTTCTTCTTCTTCTTTTCTTTTCTTGTCTTTCAGTTTAATATTTATATAGTAGGGAGTTTTATTGCTGAATTTAGCAGATATGGTTGTTTTTATGTTAAAGAACCTTTTGTTCCTGTCCTTGTTCTTGAATATATATATATATATTTTTTTTGCCATTGGTGCCCTCTTTGTTATTCACGAATTAAAGAGGAAGCTTTTAGTTTGTTTTGTATGTGTAAAGTGTAAACTGATCTTTCGTTCTGCATGCAAATTTCTATGGTGAAGAAATAACATATATATATATATATATATATATATCCAAATTAAAATTCTGTTTATTGATTACAAGTGACTAAACTAAATTTTAAGACCCGTATTTATTATTTTCAAAAACTTTACAGTCCGACCAAATGAAGTAGCATTTACTAAAATATCAAAATCTAATTATTTCCATAATCAACAAACCTGTATTCATATGTTGTTACGAATACGATACATGAACTTATCAAAAAAAATAAAAATACGATACATGCCATTCTAGTAATATATAAAATCTTTAATTTGGTTACACTATATATGTTACGATGTTATCTTCTAGTATTAAAAAAAGTATCTTAATTAGTTACTATGAAATTTGTTCGTGTGCTATCATTTTACAAAGAGTTATAACTGTGGGTAAATTTTAACCAGTTAACAAGAGAACAGTAATCAAAACGAGTGATTTTAGTTTATATCAGATTAATGAATATAATATTCCAGTAAACAAATGAGTTATTTTAGTTAATTCCAATGGTGAAAAAGAGGTTCATAACAATGATAATTTGATAATTAGGTAACTAGGAATGAGAACAAAAATTAAACTTGATTTAGTTTAGGGGAAATGTCAATTCTACCATAAGTTTGATACTACTTTTTAAATACACATTAATAAATTCTTATTTTCATAAATATCTTAACTTGTGATAAAATAATATTAAACTAATTTTTTTTAAATATTTATAAAACATTTATAAATTTCAACTCCAACCTTTTAATACTAAACCATAAATAATAACCACTAAAACCTAAATTCAAATGTTAGTATATTTTTGATTGATGATATTTTTGAAAATTGGTATTTAACTTTTGTTTTTAAACAATTTCTCTTTAGTTTAATGCTTTTAGAATTCCTGATATCCACGTATTTATGTTCGTACATATCCATGTATATATGTGTGTACATGGATTGAACTTTTATTCGTTCGATTAGAACAATATACTATGAAAAACTGATAGTGGAAGCTAGTAGACAACATGCCCACTGCTTCCTTCTTTATGATTTAAATATACAGATATGGTTTAGTATATAAATATATACCAATTCGACATTCCACGTCATTCATGTTCAAAGAAAAAAAAGAAGATAATTTAGATATTATCATGAATACATGTATGTATCTAATCTATCAAATTCCACCAAAAATATCTATATCCAAAACTTAATTCTTACCAAATCTCAAACTCTATAAATACTGAAGAGGTCCCGAACTTTTGAAAGAACTAAATTAATTTTCAATGGAAATGCAGTATACGAATATATTCTCTTTTCGTACATTTAAATGGACCATAAACAATAAAATTGTATCTGTGTGGTTACACGATTGGGTGTAATATATAGTGCATTTGAAACGAGGTTGTTTATCAACTCAAATATCAGGTGTTACTTGACCACCATCGCATGGTTAATTAGACAGTTAATTGAATTACATAAATCTATGCATGTGTAAATTTATCGTAGTGCATGTATTTAGAATGTTTTTCTTTACTTGATTGTACCTCATTGAAACCGTTGATTTTCTCCAAGGTCGAATCTACATTGGTGCCTGTGGATGCAAGTGAATCCATAAATTTTTGATAATTCTTACGTTACACATAGAAATTAAGACTAAATTAGTTCATTTGTGAATGATTACCTCCCAATAATTCTTATAGTTGGGAGTTCAATTCACCCTCTTTTACATTTTTTACAAATATGTGTATATATAATCAGGTTATCTACATTATGCACCTATTAAAAATATCCCCTGGAATGCCCCTGGTTTCCTCCAAGTCCAAACCAACGATTAATGTCCGGTTGATTTACTCCTTGATTAATGTCCTTGTTTCAGGTTCCGGCAGCAAGGTGTCCATTAATCTACTGGTACTCGAATAGCAGCTAAGGAATTAGTTAGTGAAGCTCTAATCACTCTCTCGGGTGTTGACTAGATCTTATTGTCATTGAAAGTCTTTTTAGTTTTTTGGGGGGTTTTCCTTGACCCATGCTTTTGTTAGCTATCTTAGATGCAGTAGAATTTGATCCTTCAAGGTCTGTTGTATCTCTTGTCCATTATTCTTATAATGAATTCACATACTTATAAAAAAAAAGGTCCAAACCAACGAACATAAGCATCGAGAGCCAGCCAGTATTCAAGTATCACGCTTTAGTGTATTGAGAAACAAACTTAATTAATACCATGCAAACTTAATAAATACCATGCATACATATATAGGTTACGAAGCTAGGATCCAAGAATTTGTTGGTATTTTCATCCTTTCTTATAAAAACTATTTTTTGTTTATTGGTGAATTTATATTTAAAAATATATACCCAAAAAGCACCAATAATTTTCCAATATTTTTTTACACCAAAAACCCATAATTATTTTAAAAGAGATGAATATCTGAATAAAGTAACATACTTTTGTAATTGTAAACTTGCTGAGAATATGTGTTTTGGGAAAAGATGATTCTTATTCACGTTCGACATATACATATATATACTCGATCTACTTGTTACAAGATAACTCCAACCTTATGTTTATCTACAACTACTCGACCTTATCGCAATATACATTAACGATATGGTAGTATATTCCTTAACCGACACAACCAACTTAACCACCTCATAACACTCCCCCTTAAGTTGGAGAGTGTAAGTTCCAAACACCCAACTTAGACATCAAATAATGAAATGATGCACTCCCCAATGCCTTGGTCAAAATATCTGCGAGCTGCTCTGTTGTTCTCACATGTCTAGTGACAATGAGACGATCTTGAACTGCATCCCTCACACTGTGGCAATCAGATTCTATGTGTTTGGTTCTTTCGTGAAACACTGGATTTGCTGCGATATGTATAGCAGCCTTACTATCACAGAACAACTGCATAGGTTCTTTGTGAGCAACTCCCAACTCTGCCAACAGTCGCTTAAGCCATTTAAGCTCCTTCAACGTTACAGCCATTGCTCTATACTCCGCTTCTGCAGAAGAATGCGACACCGTGTCTTGTTTCTTCGTCTTCCAAGAGATAGGAGAGTTACCTAGCAACA